>JANKKB010029716.1:0-27247 GCA_026225775.1 Bursera palmeri | reverse complement strand
CTTAAAAATATATTAAAAAATATGTTAAATTATTATTATTAATTTAACTTCGATTGTAATAAATTAAACTAATTAAATTTGAAAAAAAATTTAAAAAGTTGTTCGAGGTGTTATACGATGGTTGTTGTCATGATCATAAATGATCGTTGCCGAAATGCGTTTGATGACAATACCCAATGGAGAAATTAATAACCCCCCAATTAAATTTGAAGAGAACATTTAGCCTCACACATTTGTTAAACTAACATTTACCTCCCAAATACCCTTAAAAAACTAATACTTACCCCCAAATATTTGGGGGATAAGTGTTAATTTTGGAAAAACAGTGATAATTTTTTGGGGGATAAATATTAATTTAATAAAAATATGAGGTTAAATATTTTTTTTTAAATCTAATCGGGGGGTCAGAGTAAATTCCCCCAATACCAATACTAGAATGATCGGTGCAATCCAATCTGCACATTGGCCTAAAGTATCCGACATTTGATGCAACGTTTGGTTGTAGCAGATGGCGGACTCTTCCTAACACGCTCTGACTACGAACGATAATAGCCATTCAGCAAAATCTCTTAACAACTTTTTCAATTTTTTGTCAAAAGTTTATTAATATAAAAATAAGTAAATTATTATTTGATAATTTTTTAACTAATTAAGTGAAATATGTTGAAAATATTTTAATCAACTTTAATTAAATAAAAGAAAATTTGTCTTTTCTTTGTTTTGTTAAGGGTAATTTTGAAATTGGAAGCAGGTCTCGAGAAGCATGTTCTTCTAAATATTTTCTATAATTAATATACAAAAATGCAAAATACAAAATCATTAAATAATAGATTGTCATATTGATTTATAATATAATCATTTTAACTATTGAATTGAGGTAATTTAATAGTTGTGATGGATTGTTAATTATTTTAAAATCATATATATATACACTTATGCAATCATATTGTGTCACTAACTCAAATATTTTAATTATTAATAATAATATAAATTTTAATTTTCATAGTCAAAAGTGATAATTTGGGGTATTTTAGAATTTTAAGAATAAATTTTGTTAAATTTTTAAGAGTGTACAAAATTTGAAGGGTGTTAAAAATTCCCTATTAATATTCAAGGAATCATGCGTTAGATTCTTTTTCTTACACGATCCAAATTCAAGAATCAAAATCGGTTAGAAGAAAAGGGTGAAGTGTAAACCCCAGCTGTGGTGTGCTGGCTCTTGACAAGCGCGCGCCTCCTTAAACCTTAAACCCTAACCACAGAGAGCTCCATCGAGCTCCGTGGTGCTCCAATGGCGGTTCCTAATCCAACTTCCAGTGGAATGCAAGCTCCTTTATCACATTTGACCAACTCTACGTCTCTAAATCAGTTCTTTGGTACGCTTTTCTTTCTTTTTCAATTTAACTGTTCTTTTGTCATTTTTTTTTTTCGTTTCAAGTGTTTTGATTAAGCTTGCGTTTGGTTCTCGAGATAACGTTGTAAAGAAAAGAAAGATTGTGAATCCGTTGTTTTCGGCATGGCTAACTAATGAGCTTTACGTGATTGGCTTTTTAATACTACATTCATTGGCCTTCAGAAGGTCAGTAGCTCTACTAATGCTTTGCTTTAGGTTTCTTGAGCGAATCGTGAATCGAAATTTGAGATGAGATAATCTGAAACTAGTTCATATTGATGACTAAAGAATCTGATGCATGGTCAAGAAATAAATTGGAAGTTTGCGTAGTTTTTTGTCAATAGTTGTTACAAAGTAGCAGGATCTATAATAGCGATTTGAAAATATTAAAAGTGCTTCCAAAAAGTGAAAATTGGTCTTGTATCAATTTTTTGTGTTTGGTTCAACTGCCTTTGGAGATGAACATAAGACGTAAAGTGCTTTTTGTGGAAGCAGTTAGTATGTCATCTTATACCGAAGTCCTTGCAAATGCACCTAGTGTAACTGCAACAATATTGGGTTACTTGTGCTTTGATTTAATGTTGCCCTTTTGCTTTGCTCTAGACCTGGTGTTTGTTCACCACTGGGTAAATCTTTTCTAGACCTGATGTTTGTTCACCACTGGGTAAATCTTTTTACATGTTTTAAAAGTTAAAATTAAAACAAGTCTGCCCCAAGAGTTCTCTTGTTGATTTGTGTTGTGGGTGCAGTATGGCGGGAGTTCTTGTGGGGAGCTGTTGCTGGGGCTTTTGGGGAAGGAATGATGCATCCAGTAGATACCATAAAGACACGAATTCAAAGTCAAGCAATTCTTAGCGGAAGTCAGGTATAGACTGTTAATACTCTGGCTGCAATGATTAATATAAATGTTAATTCTGTGCTTTAGTTGGAAGTAAGGTCAATATTATCTCTTTGTTAGAAGATTAGTGTTGTGGCTTTTAATCTGGGGTTGTTTAAACCTGATACTGGGAGAAGGTACGTGTTTAAGTGTCTATTATCATATCGTCTATGTCTTGCCAAAGCTTCCTATTTACTTGTAACAGTTTGGTTCTTAACACTTACTGCCATTTGTTCTGTTACTTTCAGAACCAAAAGAGCATATTGCAGATGGTCCGAGTGGTTTGGGCTGCTGATGGACTAAGAGGTACATATTACATGGTTATCAGTCTTTTATGTTTTGATAATGGTGGTTGCTCCATTTTCAATCTCTAACCATCCTCTAATCTTGTGTACAACAAATTACATTTCACATGCTTGCTGTGAACTTATTGATGACTTTGGTAAATTCTGATACTGATTCTTCATAACTTCTATGATTTGATTCTGAAATCATCCTTGTAGGCTTTTATAGAGGTATAACTCCTGGCATTACTGGATCTCTTGCAACTGGAGCAACATATTTTGGTTTCATAGAGTCCAGCAAAAAGTGGATTGAAGAATCACATCCTAATCTTGGGGGACACTGGGCACATTTCATTGCTGGAGCTGTTGGTGAGTTGTTGTGGAACTAGAGCCTAGGGGCACATGGATAATCCAGTCATTGATTTATAGTTGTAATAATTTCACAATAAGGAAGCCCCTTTAGTGTAAAGGAATATCAATTTAGCAATCATCGACTCACTAGCTATTGGGTACCACAAAAGACTCAAATCTTTTTCCTCTTCTTCTTCATGCATTTCAGGAGATACCCTTGGTTCTTTCGTATATGTCCCATGTGAAGTGATGAAGCAGCGCATGCAGGTTCAAGGCACAGAGACATCTTGGAGTTCTGTTGTCTTGAAAGATGACATCCCGGTAAAATCTGGTTCACGAATGTATGGTTATTACACAGGAATGTATCATGCTGGTTGCTCAATATGGAGGGAGCAGGGGCTAAGGGGACTATATGCTGGGTAATTTCAAATCCTCTAGATGTGATTTACCAAATTCGAGGTGGTGTCATCGCCATTTGTATGTGTCGGTGGGTATCTGTATGTGTCCTGTGTGTGTTTTTGAATGCTTAATGCTGTATAGCAAGCAGCTTCGAAATTAGATCTTACTATCAACTTCTGTTTAAGTCCCATTGTTTAGTGTATTATAGCTAAAGAATATGTTGGGCATTTTGAAACATGATCTCCACATTTTGCTCCTTATCAATTTCACCGTTCATGGGCCTTTTGATAAATTATCTTAAAGATTGTTCGTCTTCTTGCAATTTGGGACCTGGCTGATCATAACTTTCTCTTTTGGTTGTTTTTGCAGATACTTCTCTACTCTTGTGAGGGATGTTCCATTTGCTGGTCTTATGGTATGTATAATTTCGTTGTTGAATACTTGTTTTCTTAATTTGCTTATAAACTGTAGTAATTTTTCTGGATACTCTACTTGCCTATGAGATGGAAAAAAGAGGTATCTGCCCCAATGCAAGTTTATAGGCTGCTGGTGCATAAATGTAGAGTGAATGAATTATCAAATTCATGTCTGGAAACATGCATCTAATAGAATGCATTTAATATATAGCATGAACACAATATTTTGGCATGTGGACCTTTAATTTCATTGGTGCAGATTCTTACACACCCATTATTGGGAATTTATAATTCTATATCCATATATTGACTTGAAGGTATTGATGTTGTTTGCACCTTGCAGGTTATGTTCTATGAAGCCCTTAAAGATCTGACTGAGTATGGAAAGCAAAGATGGTCTTTTTTAGATCGCTATGTTAATAGTTCTGTTGAAGGACTTGTATTAGGAGGATTAGCTGGTGGTATGAGTCTTCCTTCTTCTGCATTATTCTAAATAATTTGCATCTAAATTGTCTGTGACTGAATTCAGTGATAATTGGATAACGGTTCATAGTTCTGTAAAATCATACAGGTTTTGGTGCATATCTCACGACTCCCTTGGATGTCATCAAAACAAGAATGCAAGTACAGGGATCAGCTGTAAGGTATCAATTTCTTCATGCATTTATGTTTGAGGAGATGCTTTTGTCAGTACCGAAATTACACTGTCAGAACTCAGATGCATCATAAGATATTCTTTCATGCTTTGTAAGATTGTTTTAGCAGGCTCAGATTGTCATGGTTGGATTGACCAGGGTATTAGCAATTTTACCCAAGGGCATCTCCATTTTTTAGTCAAGTGGAGTCTTAATTCACCTTTTGCTCCCTTCTCTATTGCTCTATCTCTCTTATGCTTTCTATGCATATGCTCTCCCATGTATACACGCAGACTCTGTCCCAGAGAAATATTCCTGTCTATATACAAGGATCTCTATTTCCATGTTTACTTGTGATTGAGGCGGCCTTGCACCACTGAAGTGCTTGAGATTAGAGGAAATATGAATTCTTCGTATTCTTTGTTAGTCAATATACTTTTTAAGAGTCAGTCGTGGTCACCATTATATATGATATGGCTAGTTTCTCGAAATGGGAATTTTTTTTCGTAAATTTTTTTTTTTTGGCCTACAACTGGTTAATGGTTTCTGTTCCTTGTTCAGTGAAAGAGATAAATACCTGATGAATATAATTTTTGTAATATTTTTGTGAAATATCAGGTACAAAGGCTGGTGGGATGCGGTTCACAGGATCTGGATGGTTGAAGGTCTGAAGGGGCTGTTCAGAGGAAGCATCCCTAGGATTACTTGGTATATTCCAGCCTCTGCTCTCACCTTCATGGCTGTGGAATTTCTGAGAGAGAATTTTAATGAAAAATTAGATAATGATAATACACAAGAAGTTGCAAGCTTGTCCATAGAGAAAAAAGGATCCATACGAGAAGTGGCATAGGAATAGGATGAATCTCAATTTTGACCCAATTGTAAATTTTTGAGAAAACTAGTTGACAAAACTAGAGACTTCATTAAAATTGATATGATTAGATTGAGAAATTGGCCTGATAATTACGAAATTCTGCAATCTGTGTAACCTTGTGCTCTATAGTTGAAGTGCCAGTTTCTATGTAATTTTCTGTGCTCATGATTCTTTAATTGGAACAATTGGTTTATTACACTAGTGGTCTTGTATTAAAAGGTTTACTCCTACTTTCGCCTAAAAGCCTTGCATTTGTCTTTATGATACTCCAATTTATAAAAGTTATTATTCCACTATCAAATTAGGTTTAAATTAGAAATGTTTTATGTAAATGGGGGTGTAAAATATGTTCTCATCGAAAAATTAAAGGTAATTTTGTTATTTTATGCTAGTTTTTAATGTAATTTAGTATAAGGACAGATTTATAATGAAAAATCTTTTAAAAATGATTCCTTTCTCGTGCATACCATTTTATTTATTTTAATTACATGTTTTTCTAAAGGTAATATTGCCACACATAGACAAACTTATTAATTTCTGAATCTCTCATATGCTAAAATACTTGAAAGTATCTTGTTCTTGACCACAATCGTTGAAAAAGAAATTCTATCCAGTCCCCACTTTCATTTTTCTCAATTTCTTTTTTGACAATTTTAACCTGAAATAAAATTGTTAAAAAAATTATAAATACATATTTGAAATACTCAATTTCAATCTTTTGATTTTCTCCTAATTATACCCAAAATGATGTAATACATTATTCATAAATTCTAAATGTATAAGTAAATAAATTTTTAAATAAAAAATTGAATTATTTAATATATTATATTGTTTTATGTATAATTGGGAGAAATTAAAAAAAAATGAAAAAAGCGTATTCCCAAGTGTTTGTTTATAATCTTTTTATTCTTTTTAATAATTTTATTTCATGCTAAAATTGTCAAAAATTTGAGAAAAATAAAACTGTATTTTTATTTCAAAAATATAGTAGGTTTTGTGTTTTAACCCAACTCATTCTAATATAAGTTTAGAGTTGTTTGAATCAAATATTTTTTTATTAAAAAACTTAATCTGAATAAATTATTTCTCAAAATTCATCCATAGAAGAATAGAATTATACAAATATCCTTATAGAATACGTTAATTATATAAGAGTGTTTTATAGAAGAATTAGAGGAGGAATAAATGATTGAATATTTTTATAAAAAAGATAAAATTTTCTAATTCTTCTTATTCAGATTAAAAATTTTATGAGAATAAATTTTTAAGTCTAAAAAACAAACACAAATTTAAGAATAAATCAAATTAAAAAAAATAACATAAACTACCAACCCAACAAATTTAATAAATAAATAAACCGAATATCCCGTATAACCCGACTTCCCAAACCCTAATTAGAACAAAAACCACAAAAAGATTTGCCTCGTCACAGCTCAACTCAACTCAATGGCATCGGAGAAACGATGCCTCTACGAGATTCTGGGCCTTACCACCAGCTGCTCTCCCGACGAAATCCGCTCGGCTTACAAGAAGCTAGCTCTCCAGCGCCACCCTGATAAGCTCGTTCAATCTGGCTTGAGCCACGCTGATGCAACCGCTCAGTTCCAAGAACTCTCTCACGCCTACGAGGTCCTCTCCGACCCCAAAGAACGCGCCTGGTATGACTCCCACCGTTCCCAAATCCTATTCTCCGATCTCAACCCCTCCTCCAACTCCGTCGTCCCTAATCTCTTCTCTTTTTTCTCCAACACCGCGTTTTCTGGATATTCTGACTCCGGCGAGGGCTTCTATAAAGTCTATTCGGATTTGTTTGATAAGATTTATTCGAATGAAATCAATTTTGTCAAGAAATTAGGACTGAGATTGGACTCATTGCGAGAGGCCCCTGTAATGGGGAATTTGAAGAGCCCGTACGCTCAGGTGACGGCGTTTTATAATTACTGGTTAGGATTTTGTACGGTGATGGATTTTTGTTGGGTGGACCAATACGATGTAATGGTGGGGCCCAATCGGAAGTCTAGGAGGTTGATGGAGGAGGAGAACAAGAAGCTCAGGAGGAAGGCGAAGCGAGAGTATAACGAGACGGTGAGGGGTTTGGCTGAGTTTGTGAAGAAGAGAGACAAGAGAGTGATTGATATGTTGGTTAAGAAGAATGAGGAAAGAGAGAAGAGGACGGAGGAGGAGAGACAGAGGAGGAAGAAGTTGGAGAAAGAGAGAATGGAGCGAGCGAGTAGATACGAGGAGCCGGAGTGGGCAAGAGTCGATGAGGATGGTGAAAATAATGATGGATTTGAGGAAGAAGTGGAGGAGGAGAATGAGAAGAAGAGAGACGAATTCTATTGTGTTGTGTGCGGGAAGAAGTTTAAGAGTGAGAAGCAATGGAAGAATCATGAGCAATCGAAGAAGCATAAGGAGAAAGTAGCAGAGTTGAGGGAGAGTTTCGCCGATGAGGATGAGAAAGAGGAAGAGGAGAGGGAAAGTTTTGAGGAATTGGATGGTGAGGTTGAGGAGGTGGGAGAGAGTTTTAAAGAGGAAGAGGAGAGGGAAGGTTTTGAGGAATTGGATGGTGAGGTTGAGGAGTTGGGAGAGAGTTTTAAGGAGGGTTTAGGGGTCGAGGAAAGAGAGGTTGAAAATGGGGGTGGTGGATTGAGTGGTGATAATGATGATGATGAGGCAAATGAGTTTTTCGATGTTGAGGATGGTGATGAGGTGAATGGGATTGGTGAAGGCTCTCAGGATGAAGATTTGGATGAAGAAATGAGTATGCTTGAGGCAATGTTGTCCGGGCATAAGACTAGGAAGAAGGCTGCTTTGAAGCAGGAGGATAAAGTTTTGAAACCTGAAGTTCATGTTGACAATGAGATTGATGAGGGTGAGGTTATGGAATATAATAACCGCAAGGGTGCAAAAAGGAAAAACAAGAAAGAGAGGGGTAAAAGGAGTGGTGGAGAAGCTACAAAGGGTGACAAATATAGAACTAAGAATGAGAATCAGGAAGCTAATGCGCAGGATGGTTCACATACAGCGGAGTCCTTTTCCCAGTCTTTTGTGGAAAATGATAGCAGTAGTACAAGGGATGAGCAGGCAGGAAACAATCTAAACACCTCCAACCAACCAGTGGATGGAAAAGGGACCTCGAAGGACAGAAAAGCCAACATGAAGAACTCATCCAAAGGAAAGAAATCGAAGGTAATTTCATAACTTAAATTCTGCAGTCCATCATTTGTAATTAGTTAACAATTGATAATGTGCATCTATATTAATTTGATCATTTGATGCCTTAAACTTTTGGACTAAAATATTTAGTAAGACCAACTGCTAATTTGTTTTATATTTGCTGACCTAATTTACATATGAACTACTGTCATATACATCGCCACAATCTGGAGTGCTATTAGAAATTTATTCATATTTTGAGATCTTAGTATTTATTCATTATGCTGGTGGGCTTGTCCTCTCCCATCTAATTGTCACAAATCTAATGTAACACAGGCAACATCAAAAGATTCTGGTAATTTGTGTGAAAAATGCGGAGAAGAATTTGAATCAAGGTCAGTGCTCTATTTTTGTGAATATTTGCATTGGTGACATGTATTTTGGAGGCAGGAGATCTTATTGTGCCGTTATCATTGCAGGAATAAGTTACACAAGCATTTGGGAGAAACAGGTCATTCCTCTTTGAAATTCCGATGAGGAGCTTTTCCTCATCGTCTAATTACCACATATCCGAGTGTAAAGTATAAGCCCGTGAATCGCATTCCATAAATTTGGTCAGCAAAATCCTTTTATTTATTTATTCTATTTTTATTTTTTTTAATTTAT
Organism: Bursera palmeri; assembly: GCA_026225775.1. NCBI lineage: Eukaryota > Viridiplantae > Streptophyta > Magnoliopsida > Sapindales > Burseraceae > Bursera > Bursera palmeri. The sequence goes on along the minus strand of JANKKB010029716.1, from coordinate 18,196 downwards.
CCTATCATTTATTATTACCTAAGTTGGTAATTTTGATAAGATACAAGGAATCTCATGTATTACAGAGGATATGTTTTTTGAAGTAGACTCTGTTTTGATAGGCAGTGTTTGTGAGTCAACTGTAACTTGTATCAATAATTACCAATAATGATCAGGTGGAGGGAGGTTGTAACATGTGGTTTGTTCATTGTTGTATTTCAAAAAATATGTAGATTGGACTTTCTTAATTAATGCAAGCATTCCCTTGGTTTTCTTTGCCCTATGAAGACATGGAATTTGTTGAAAAACACCATAAAATTATCTCAAAATGTCAAAAACCGTTTAAGATACATCTACTTTATAATAACAGATAGAATAATGTTTAACTGCTCTCAATTGAAAGTGATGGTGTGTTCTTTAATAATTTATAATCTCAATCTGTTTGGTAGTAGCATTTGCAGTGCCCATATGAACTAAACTATATTAAGAAAACTATATAAATATTATTGAAGTTTCCCAGCAGACGATGCAGCCAGATACTAATATCAAGATTTACAACTGTACTAGTACCAACAATACTTAAGAGTTGTTTCCATCTACATAATTACACGGTTATACGACATTGTTTATCACTGCAAGCCCGCAACAAGGCATCAATTTCAATTTCCTTTCTCTAAACAAGAATGCTTTTAACTCTGTACTGCAAGGTATTTACTTATACTAACAGCAATCAGAGTGGTTTAGTAGTAGCTTCATGCATGTAAGCCAAGGCTTCTTTTTCTGAGAGCTGTCCACCTTCTACCAGGCCTTTTATCAAGGTGTTGGCATATTCTTCGGCAGGAGCACGCAACGGAAGTTCCCCAGATTTAAAGCCTTCAATATCGGAAACCGGGCACCTGGATTGAAATGGTGAATGGTCAGTAAGTTAAAATTCTCATACAAAGTATATGAATGTCGAGAATTATAATATGGTTTTATAAGTACATACGTCATTGTCAGAATGGGGATATCTCGCTCTTTTCCCAAGTAAAGCACGTTATGGTACCAACCCTTCTGCATCAAATATCAAAGTAGGTTACAAAGCGAAAAGGCAGTTCCTTGGAAATATGGTACAATATTACGAGATAAAGATCTATGACAACATATTTTCCCCCAAAATGTAAAACTATTTTTAAGAGTTAGATTAATCCACTTTGTAAGTACTCACATTAAGTGAGGTACATAATTAACGCATCTTGACGATGACACATCTCAATCGTAATCTTAGTAATTCAAAGCGGCAAAATGTATGGCACTAGTTATGGATTGGCATAATTATAAAAGAATAAAAAGATGTCGACAAAACATAAGGACATACGTACACATACCTTGAGAGCCTCCACGGAACAGGACTTTTTCTCTGAAATGGAGTTTAATGCAGTCGTATCGAAAAAAGGAGAATTAGTTTCAGAGCTCGAAACATTTTCTTGAAGCAAAACATCATTGAACTGTTCCAGCCTGTTAAAGAAGCCAAGGATAAAAATTATTAAAAAAAAAAAAAAATTCAGTGGATGATGAAGCAAGTTATAAGTTTCATTTACAATCCAAAGTTTTACAAGGTGATCAATGAAACTTTTTTTTTTTTAAATAATAAAGAAGAGGTAAAAAGAGACTTAACTTATTAGTATAAAAATGAAAACAGAATCACAGGGAATAACATACGTAATTCTATACAAGCACAGGTAAGCTTTATCCTGAATGTTACATTCCGGGTTAAGAAAGGCAACCCCTCCAGGACCCCATGTACGGCTGGAATTATGACCAAAGAATAAGCGGTGTGGGAAAGTTTTCCACATAATTTCTTTTGGTGGGTTTCTATCCATTGAACCAGAGCATGCCTTTCTCATTCCTTCCACCTGAAAGTCAATTTACAACTATTAGAAGTGTTGGAAAAATAAAGTTTTTGCAACAATTTAATTATAGCTAAATCTTGTGTTAAATTCATATATTAATGTTAGGTCTTTACCTCATAGTTTAAGCTTTTACGTTAAGTAGTTACTTAACATGGTATAGAGGTAAAGGTTCAATCTCATAGATTCGTTAAATCTTAAAATCATCAGATTTACATTTCACGTAAGGGCTTACCTGATAGCTCACTCTATTTGGTTGTGAATTTTGTATTTTTATTTTAAAAATTTACATAACTCAATGAAAATAGAAGATTTGTCTTTGTGTATTTTATGCTTTTGCTTAAAAAATTTCTATATTAAAATGAAAATAGAAGATTTGGGTATTTGTAAAGAAAATGAATTGTAGAAAATGTTTTTGGTTATGTATTTTGTAATGAAAATGTATTAAAAAGAAAATAGAGAGAGAATGGAGAAAACAACAAAAAGTTTATTTAGTATTGGATGGAAATGGTGCTTTAGGTTTATTATACCTCAACTAAATGTTTTTTGTGTCTTCAAAAAAAGGGGTAACCAAACAATAAGTACACATTTTATAATAAACTCAACCAAAAATGGAAACAAAGAAAACAGCAAAAAAGGTATCCAAACGCATTCAACCTTTAGGGTAAAGTGGCTACTTAACAATGTGGAAGGGTGATGATGGCAGCAACCATTGCACACTTCTAAGCAATTGAGTGACAAATAAAATTATCCAACAGCAAACCAATATGCAAATCCTGTTTAATTAACTCTTTATATGACAAGCAAAATACTAAAACTTTGATAGTGGTTAAGCTGATATTCTCCCTTCTCATTAAGCCATATCTCCTCTCCAGTGACATAAAACTAATTGTGTGAAAGTATCAACTCGATTCAAAATATTCAGAAAATGGCATAGGAGATCAAAAGCAAAAGAACGGTTTCATGAAAGCTATAAGAGCACCGAGGCCCATTTCTAATCACCTGTCAGCTCCATATTACTTTTCCTTATTCCTTTCAATTCTTATTGGCGCTGTCGCATCTTCTCCCATGGGTGAGCTTAGTTTAGCATGATAAATAATGACTATCTAACGTTGATAGAACTATTAAACTAACAAAAAGGAGCAACAACTATTAATGCATATCAAAGCATCACTAATTTCTTTTATATTGCAGAGAATCTAGTATTCCACATTTTGATATCACGGTTATGTTTAGTTATTACCTGTCCACCCTCAATATAGCAGAAGAATCTTGATTTCCACATATTAGATCCAAAACTGGCATACCAAACGTCAACCTTTGAAAGCACTGACCTCCAAGGGCTAGAGGCAGTGGCCACTTCAACTGCATTTGGTTTGAGCTCATCAACGAAATAGAAGCAGAGAGATAGAAGTTTTCAGACGTGGCATTTTGACTTCAAAGTTTTTACCTTTACCATCTTCAACTTTCAGCTTAGAAAGGGGCTCTATGACATCCTGAAGGTCAGCTGCATGATTTTCTGACACTACAAACCGAGCTTTATCATCCTCATCTTCAGACTCAGAGCTTGACATAATATGCTGGAATATGAAAAACTATTTTAGTAAGGTGTACAGGTTGAATGAATGGTGCTGTACGGAGTACTTAAACAGAGGGTCACCAAAAACAAACACAACTCATATTTGGTCACTTTCTTTTAGGAATGTGTTTGACAGAGATTCAGCTTTTTCACTTTTATATTTTTAATATCCAATATTAAAGTGATTTATCTTCTTATATCTTATTCGAAAAGACTAGGAATTAACCTTAATTGCATATACTTGTGATCAGTAATAAATGTCTGTACTGTTACAAACTTTGTAAACAATTTCCTTATTTGAACCAAGCCAAAAAATAAGACAATTATATTAAAAGCTAAAGAACCACACCTTTTTCATTATTCTTTCCTTTGTTTTGGAAACATGCATTTTCAAGCACCCCTCAAAGACAGACCTATTTTATGTGCAATTTACCGCTTAAAAACCACAAGCATGCAATCTTTCTTCAACGTATACACTGATAGACCAATAATAAATAGTATAATTCCTACTAAAAATAATAATTAAAAAAAAAATCAAAAGACATGTAAAATGAAGCTTTCTAAATAAAATAAATTATTTGAACACAAATCTATCAATTACACCTAAATTTGGCACAATATTAAACATGAATATATTTGTAACTAAAAGAGAAAATGAAGCCTCACCGGAGGAGGAGCTTTTTGACTGGTTAACTTTGTTGGTAGTTCATCAGCTAGTGATGGCCAGAACACCCTTAATTTGTGACGGACCTGGAAAAAAGGAGTACAGTACAAAACAGTATAAGAAATTATAACTGATAAAGAAGGCGGGCGGCAGGGAGGGATAAAAACCTATTTAGTGAATGGAAAGAACCCAGAAGAAAGTAAATATCTTATATTTACCACTTGTATTACACGCCAAGTTGACTCAAATGGATAGGCCTCTGAAGATCCAGAGACAGGCTTGTCTTCCAGCAAAACTCCCATGCATGCAAGGACTGAATTTGATATAGAGTCAAGATTGTACCCTCCTTCCAGTGCCAACACAATTTTACCTTGAGCAAAATCCATCAACTGGAGAAAAGGAAAAAATACAGATGCAATGAGCTAAGATATAATTGACAATCAACCCATAATTAGCAGCTACAACAAAAAGAGCAAAATAAAAACCCAACAATGTGCAAAATGATTAAATCATGCCACCATAAATTTCTACCAAAAAAAAAAAAAAAATTCTAACCTTTTTCAACATAACCGAGTATCCATATGGTGTGACACGACAGCCCCCTAAAGGATCACCAGCGGCTGTTCCAAGCATTATATTATAAATACTTAGAAAATGACTCCGAAAGAACTGCTAGAAGCACTCACCAAGTTACCTCAGAATCAGAAAGTAAATGAATGCTACAAAAGCTTCTTTCTTAAACATAAGTGTCCCAACCATTGTTAATTTTGATAACATGGCCTATCTTGAGAAGTATAAGAGAAATGACAGAGGAACATATAACAAATTACAAATAAGTAAACCAAATTAGGAGAAGCTATATAAAAAATCACTATTAACTACATGCTGAGGCACAAAGGCTACGTTTCAAGGTTATCTCGGTTTTTCCATTCTTTTTGTCATAATTGGTAATATTTATTACATGTACAAGAAAATTAACTTAATCAAGTCCCAGGATAAGAAAATAAACCTTTCAGCTATATACAATTTTGAGAACTTTCTGCTATCATCACTACCTTCATAACTTCCTTGTTCATATAAATGAAATTTGTCCTACTCTTTTGGTTTGTCTCTTAGAATCAAATTTAGATAGATTAGTAAAATTTAGACAACAATCTCCCTACCCTGCCAACAACCAAAATGATGATGATAATATCAAGAGAATGATATAGTGTTGGAGTTTTCTTCAAAGTTGTTTCTCCAATTGAGTGAGCCAACTATTATCTATCTACCCCCAAAGTCGAGTTAGTTTACATTGTTGAGTCTTTTGTTACATAGATTCATTGTGAAATCTTTTGTTCATCAGATTAAGTAGTATATGTGCTGTGCAGAACACTTTTATACAAAAATAATTTCATGTTACCATATAGCCACTGAAGCTAGTCAGTTATTACCATGACATTTGCAAAACAATATAAAGTTTTAAACCTTGGAGAGAAAATCATACACAAAGTTAACACAGCACCACAAGGAAAAAACTGCAAAACCTGCATCAAATCCAGCAGATAGTATAATAATATCTGGATCAAATTCCCTTGCAACAGGCAGCAAAATATGGTCCCAAACTGCAAGATAGTCCGCATCACCACACCTCCCATTCTCCCAAGGGACATTAATGTTGTATCCTGCACCAGGTCCTTCACCAATCATAGTATAAAAACCATCGTCATTAGCAGGATAAAAACTCCCAAACTCATGCCTGCAAAAAATAACATTTTGACATTGTCAACATTGGGTAATAGGACAATGTTTCCATGTAACAGAACATTGAATGGTATATTACAGAAGGAATGGAGGAAATGAGAAAGGCAACAAATGAATAGACAGCTATATCACCAGCAGAATCCTTAAGAAGCACAAATAACTACTTGCAGAAAATTCAAATGTTTTCAGAAACAAGATTGGAAAGACAACACATATCATGACAACAAACTGTCTAAAAATGAAGCAAGGGAGAAATACAAGCTCAAATTTCTTATTTACCTATGAACAGAGAAGAATAGGACACGAGGATCCTTCCAGAACATCTTTTGAGTACCATTACCATGGTGAATATCCCAATCGACAATCAAAATTTTGTTTATTCCCAGTTCTGGCTGTAACATACGTATCATATAAACGGTTTTGAGGATAGAGTAAACCAAACAAGAAAAACAGAGGCTAACTTTGAAGAGCATATTTCTGGATTTACATACAAGGACTAACATGAGTCCATGCCTAATAGAAAATGGAAAAGAGAAAGAAAACTGGCTCTCACTCTTTCATTTAATAGAAAACTTGCAGCAATAGCCACATTGTTGTATAGACAAAATCCCATTGCTTCATCTTGTTCAGCATGATGGCCAGGAGGCCGTACAAGAGCAAAAGCAGAATTGAGTTCTCCTTTGGCAACTTTCTCTGCAACCTATCGTTAAAACATCCAGAGATAGGCTTTTAATATTGACATATGAAAAAGTTCTAAAAATCTAATCTAACCATTATATTCAGCGACTTGGTAAAAGCAGAAACAACTTCATGATAAGTTCACAGAATTAGTATGTAATGGTTTCACGCCATTGCCAAACTTAGATTTAAATGAGAACAAAATAAGGAAGTAAGATGAAAATATTTGTTTATGTTAAAATTCAATAACTGGAAAAATATAGAAGAAAGAATGGTTTGCACAACTCATCTGTTTAAAAGTCCATGGGTTTGGTACTAGTTTCGAATATTCTGGCAAAATTTTTGGAAAAAGTCAGTGATTTTCATAGTCAAATAAACTTGAAAAAGAAACCTTCTTAACATTCCCATGCCCAGCTTATGGTCTATTAAATTTTAATCTTGCTAGATGTAGTCCATTTGAAAGAAATGTCATAATAATTAATTGAAAGGGCAAAGAATGTAAACCAACAAATTTTCCCTCAAAATAGATCAACTACACCCCTTAACAAAAACAGCCTGTAGTGCCTTGAAACTCCTAAGCGCCAAATGCATAAGGTGATAAGGGCCACTGTAGTTTGAGCAAACCACATTAAAGTGGACAACCATATAACTTATATTTTCTGAAACTTATGATACAAACTGATGATTAACAAAATTTAAAAAATAACATATGAGTGTATTATATAAAATTATATAATAACAGAATCATACATATCAGAAATATAAAATCCAACTATCAAATAAAGCTTCCATAAGAAATCATTAAACTTTAAACTATATGTGACTCCTCACTCATATTACCTCTATAACAGAACCAGCAGCAAGGTAAGCAGCCTCTGCCGAACCTTCATTAAAGTAAATTGAATTGAGTTTTGATGCAATCTTATTTCTTCGTGAATCAAACTGCTTAGAGCTGACATTTCTAATCAAGTTAACATGATTTTTTCCGTGCACAGACAGAATATATTTGTCTTCTGCTTCTTTGGCATTTAAAACCACGCATCTACAAGACAAAAAGCGGCAATTTCAACATTTGGAAAAACAATTAAATAAATTAAAATAATGCAGTTTGCAGGTCTCCAACCAAACAAATTAAACTCAGCAAGAAGCATGTATATGACTTAAGCAGATTTTTACATAGAAAATTAAGCTTTAATGGAACTTAATTAGCAAAAAATGCAAAATAAATGAACTCTACTCTAGGCAGATCATTAACAGTTCAAGCACAATTAATGTCAAATGCTTCAATTATGTCCATGTTACCCTATTATTGAGAAAATTCTATAGTCATCTCCAAGGTTCGTTCATTAGAATTACAAGTAAACTGCTTGGTTCAAAAATAGGCAGAAATCTCACCTAAAGTTTTGAAATTCGTTACAAACCTTTCCTAGAGTTGTATAAAATTTAGGATAAATTAAAGCCAAAAACAGGACACAGTAAAGGACTGTTTGATTACGAAGAAAATGCGAAGAGAAACAAAACTCCAAACGAGAATTGAACTTGTTTCAGTTTCAGCTACAACTCACAAAAACTTGAAATAATACATTGACTAATAAAACTCAAAATTATACGTCTATATTTATATAATAATAATAAAAAGAGAAATTGAAAGAAACCTTTGAGGAATGCCAGCGTTTTGGAGCTTGTTCCAAATAGCTCTGATGCGGTTGGGATTCTCGGGATGATAGTCACCATCAGGCGTGTGATGTTTACACATTCTCTCGTCGTACAGTAAGCCCACGCGCCGTAAAATAGTCTTGCTCTCACCTGATTCCATCTCCATGGTCGTATCGTATTGATGCCCTGATCTCTCTCTGGATGAAGTATAGAGAGAGAAAGGCTTGAGGGAATAGTGAAGATCTGCTTCTGCTGTTGACTACTCGAGGTCACTTCGGATTTGAATTTAAAACTTAACTTTCTTTTTTCTTTTAAAAAATTAATATGAAAAATTATGATTGGCTGCTTTCTTTTGAGAGATTTGGGAGGGAATGTAGAATGTACCTTTACTTTGGACGAATAATAATAATGGATAGCACACATCATTTAGCGCCAATTTTAACCAACTGCAAGGTCTTTAAACGATTAAAAAAATTGCTAGGGTTTGTCAAAATAAAATTTAAGGTCATTTTCTATGATTTTCTTAACCAACGTCGTTTGTTTTCACCAAACTCTCCTTATATCTTGTTTTATTTAATCTTATTTGAATTTTATTCTCCTTTATATTCTTATTCTCTCCTTTAAAATTGAGTTAAATCATGAATAAACTTTTAAAAAAATATTGTTTAAAAACAATTTAAAATTATGTATAATGAATTATTTTACTAAAATTTATATATAAAACAAAAAAAATTATTTAGAATGAATTGCTAAAGAATTGGATTTAAAAACTCGTTCTCCAACGTTGAGCTTGTTAAGGCTCATCATGAGCCAAAATTGGTTTGTTTGTTAACTCGTTACAAATGAAAATTAGTTTGGACTTACTCGTTGGCCCATCACAGACCAACTAGTCAATCCATCAAAATGAGTTTAAAAATTTATTTAGGTAAATAAGGGTATTTTAAGGGATGAATTTGGTTAGAAAAATCTAAGAAATTAAGAGACATTCTATTATCAAAAGAATCCCTACCCTATTAATAGTTTAAGGTGTATATCAAATACATTACATTAATAGATTTGTATTTATATACTAGTTCAATAAATTTAATCACCATATAAACTTGTATGAAGGGTGGGATTGTGGCTGTCATAAACTATAAAAGCAAAATATTTTATAAGATTTAAAGCATTATAGATCAACAGATGCAAGTGTGGATGTATAGTAAGCACTCTTTGGACGGTATCTAAATGTTAAAAGAGCTCGTTAAGGTAATATAGACCAATGCATAATAGTTAAAAAAAAAAATCAAAATTTTAAGGTGGTAGATAAATGTATTTGAACTTTTAACAAAATATAATGCTAAATATCCCAAATTCTCACATAATATGAAGTCAATTTCAAGCAAATCACACTGTCCACTTGAGAATCATTCATTAAAACTCATCATTTAAATATAAATTTAGTAGTAGCAATATTATTCTTAACAAAATATTGCTTGGTACTATAGAATTAAGCGGCTGGAGGTGGAATTAGATGCCCAAGTAGTAGTAGTAGCAGCAGCATTTTGAGAAGTTGGGGTAGTGGATGGGCAACGCTAGCATCTGCAGCAGGCTTGTAGTATCCAAATGATGTTTTAAGTTCTTAGAAGCATGAACTAACCATCTAGGCGTCTAGCATGCAACTTTATCATTATACTTTTGCATCAAAGCACTTTTTTGTGCACAATAAATCTCTGAAGTGAGAAAAGCAAAGGGTGCTGCTTTAACAATTTGACCGAATAAACAACTCACACTGACTCAACCTTCACGCTATTTTGACCTTCGTTATGCCTCCGGTTTCAGCCCCCTGCAGATAAGCTGAAGCATAAACGCCCATTATATGCACCGCAACAAATTGCACACCACAGGTTACATTCACAGATGATAACATGGTCCAAAAGTCTATCATTGTTCCACTAATAGATCACCAACCAAAAAGTGCAAGAAGATGATTTTGACAACTGTTATACGTCAAAAAGCAGGGAGCAACATGGTCTTACAAAATGCAATTTCAATATATAAAAAACTAAGGGTTTCGATTCCATGCCTGGAAAAGTGATAAGCTGACTGCTCATGAAAAAAAAAAAAACCTTTACAAACATATCCTATACCTTTCGAGCTGTTTTCTAACCTACAGAGTAGCTTGTTCTGTATCATATTTCATATCTTCAGCCATAAATTAATTGGCTAAGCCATGCTAAAGACTACTAAGGATGAGGCTGAGCAACCCCTGTACAGTCATGCTGAAGAAGAGGAACCAACTTACTAGGCGGGCTCTCAAAAACAGCCAGCTTCCCTAATGGTTGGTCTTCAACATGAGTTGCTAACCAATTAGCACATAAGTTCCCTTCTCTGCGGGCATGTTTTACTTTGCAATCCCAGTCATGCTTAAGCATAACTCTGCAGCATTCAATATAGGCTCTATTAGGATCTAAGAAAGTAGGACTTCGGTTCAGACAGTTTACTGCCTCATGGCAGACAGATTCCACCAGAACACTCCTAAATCCTCGTTCCCAGACAAGCTTTAAGCCCTGATAGAGAGCTCTTAACTCTGCTGCCACACTCTTGCAATTCCCAAGGTTTTCAGTGTAGCCTAGAATCCACTTGCCAGATTCATCACGTAGAATTCCACTGCCTCCTGCAGAATTCCCTTTTATATTTAACTTCACCCAACCTTTTGGGGGAGGACTCCAGCATACTGATATGTCTATCTTCTTTTCATCTTTGACCTCCACAAGGTAAGGTGGATGATATCTGTTTTTATGTTCTTCCCCATTGAATGAATAATTATGCTCATTACGGAACAATACAGCTTCCTTTTCTCCCTCCTTGTAATCTTTAAATTTTATTCCACTCCTATACTTTTCAGACAAAGGAGAAGAATAAGCAGCGAAAGGATCATATGCCAAATCACTTGCACGTTCCTGTTAATGCATATGAGATGAATTAAAAAACTGCTCAACCAAACAAACAGACCTCAATATTTAATAAATTTAATACCTGATGATGTTTCTGTAATTTTGTTGGGCATGAATCTTCAGAAAATCTCTGAGGTAGGGGAATAGAGGCTCCAATATCTCCTCCTGATGGGGGCTTAAGACCTTTATCTGCCTTAATGTGATTTATAAATCCCTCATCAACCAGTGTTTCTTCTATAATTCTAGAACTCAGCCTTAATTTCTCTTCAAAACCTGGTGGATGGCTAATGTTATCCTGAGCATTAGCTAACTTCCCTCGGGTGCTTTCCAGTGGATGCTCAAAAGCAATCTCTCTCTTAATTTTCTCAGTAAATTTAGCAAGAGAATCAGAGTAGTTAGATCCTTGATTATGTTCCAATAAGATCTGTTCAGTAGCAGAATCCACATTATGTTTCGATTGATTTCCACAAATTCTCCCAGAAAGTTGTTTTGAAACAACCACATCTAAAGTCCCCACAATCCTTCCTCCTTCCATGTCAATATCCATATCAATAGCGTCAGTGTTATTCATGTTATCTTGATCATCAGAAGCACATTCTGTTGGAGAAACTAATGAAAGGAGTTGTTCATGCCCCTTGTGAAGAATTTGATCAGTTTTTACCGGGCGAAAGACTCCCCACAGAAAGTAATCTGTGTTTGTCCTAGCAATAATTCCTATTAGCAAAAAGGCTTCATCAAGGCATTGAAAAATTGTGTAGAACTATTCACATCCAGCTATTCATTCAATTAACAATGATAATAATATACAAATAAAAAGCTACCAACTTCAGGATCAAAGGCAAAAGTCTTCTAGCAATGTGAAAGCAAGAAAGAGGATAACAATCTAGTGATTTTATTGACTTCTCCGTGCGGACAATGGAATAGAAGCTATAACCAAGATGCCAGATTACATAGCAAGAAGTAAAACAACAGCATATTACTTTCAATGGGTTTTCCACCAGAATTCCCTTAAATTGCTAAAGAAAGGCCAATATTTATTACTTCTGGTCTCTGACTTCCTCCGGTGACAAAGTCATAGTTAATATAAATATGAGGTTCACGATATCTATAGTTGACAATAGTGTTGCTGATAATTGATCTCACTATCTTTTTAGTTTAAAATACAAGCAACTAGATATTTGTTAGAAACCAACTTAATCATTATCTACAGTCCATCAGTTTTAGGGGTTTATTACTGTCATTTAACCTGCATTTAAAAATAACGAATACTTGTCATATGTACAAGGCTTCTCATGTCCCATCAGTATGACATCTTCAAAACAACTTTCATTTAAAAAAAAAAAAAAAAGAAATCATTGTGTTATAGCTTCCAACATGAAAGAAAAACCTTCAACATGTATTCATTCAAATATCATATACTTAAAAGAGAAAGCATTAGCAACCAAATCAACAACAATCATTGACTCAAAGTAGGAGAACTGATATTCATCCATTTCAGAGGAGAATTTTAGTTTCTAAAGTGGAAAAGTACACTATATGCCTCTTTATTCAGGAAAAAGTTTGTTTACATTTGTTGCAAAAAATTGAAATAATAGAGAAAGTTCTTGTCATTTTTTTATTTTTTCAAGGGATGGATTATATATAGTATGCCCTGTTCAGTATAGAAAGGATTGGATGATAAAGAATGCTATTCTATATGTGGTGTAAAAAATAAGATCCAATTACAAATGGAATAATATTATATTTAGAAACAATGTTTACAAATGATATGTAATGATGTGATTGGATTTCAAAAATAAATAAAATGAATTAAGACAGATAATACAACAATTATGTAATGATATCATATTTGTATAAAAATATTTATAAATGTAATATTACTCTTAATAAGTGCTTCTATCCATAAATTCAATTGGAGTAAATTGCAATAATAATTGGCTAATGTTAGAGAAACTATAAACTATAGAAGCTCACTTTGACAGTCTACATGCAGCTGTTTGTATGTAAATATCAGCAACTCCGAACCATCAATTGAACATCTCATAAATAAATTATGCATCTCCAAGAGTTCAAACAAACAAAGTTTGTCCTGATTGGATCTGCAAGTAAAAACAAGGTGTGTTTTTAAAAAAAAAAAAAGAAGAAGAAAGAAAGAAAGAAAGAGAAATAGCACAACATCTAAATTACAAATAATAATTACAACCCAAAAATCAGATGTCATAGATACCTTTGAGTAATATCAGTTGGGAAAAAATAGAGTGCAATATCAAGAAGATCAGGAACATCATTTCCGAATAAATCTTCCCAAAGATGGCATCGAGGAAGCAGATTAACCTGCAGGATTTGAGGCAGTTTCTTTCCAAACTCCAAGGCTCGATGATGGACTCTGCTTGGAGGTTGAGCCTGGAACCCACCATAAAATTTACCTGATGTAGCAGTATCAGAAAGTTCGAAGCCCCCGCTGAAAAAGTGTACAAGAATAAGTAGGCATGTAATTCTTCAATGCTTTTCTCTTCAAGTAAATAAGGGAAATGTTTGAATGCAGTTAATGTAAATTCTAATTACCAAACTACATGTTGTAATACACATAGGGAACATTAGATCAGCTTTATTCGTAATTAGGGAACTTTGTCTCGTAATAGATACGATGTATATAAATAAAAATCCGGGACACTAGGAAACAAATGCACTTACCTTCTTAATGGACTGGAGATTCATGAAACATGCATTTATCTTATGGTTGTTATTTAGTACCTATGAAAAATGAGAGTTCTCAACGAAGAAAGAATTAATCAACAGACAGAAATCAGAAGATTACAATAGGAAAGTACTAAACACATCCATGTCACGTGGAGAGGAAGTGACAAAGACCTTCCTTGAATAATACAATTTTATAAGATCATCTACAAACATATTAAACTTCAAATACTAAAAACCCACAAATATTTAAGAGTGAGATAAAAGAAAAACATTGAAAAAGCTCAGCCATTTCTTTTATTATGATTATTATCATTATTATAAGAAAATAGAAAAATTATATTGATAAATAGAAGTTATTACACATGTATAGAAAGTTTGCACTAATTGAAGAAAAAGCTTCCCAGATTTGGGGTATCGAAAGTTCATCATTCATTATTTTTCTTCTATTTTATTCCCTGGAAAACAGCTGCACTTGGATCAACCATTGTTATGGCTTAAAGTAACATTAGTACGCACAGGGAAAAGGAAAAAACCTGCTAAAATAGATGGAGCCATCAAAATTCACTTGACTAATCAGAAAAAATGTAACTAAACTTGAGTAGGATTTGTTTCACGATGATGGAAACAAATTATTGAACTAAATTGTTTTTGAAATAGACTTTGCTACATTTTCAAAAAAATTGATGAATGATTTACTAAATAGCAAAGAGTTGGTTACTCACTTCCAAGTAGCTTCTAGAGCAGGAAGATATTTACAATACAACTCAGATTTAGGCAGAACGTCCAACAGTTCTATTCCTTCAACAGAAAACCTTTTGTCTTCTACATCATGACTGGTTTCACCTGGAATAGTTAGAAGAAAACATGACTGGACCAATTCACAAAGCAACCAAATTACTAAATAATCAGATTGCGGAAGATTATCCCAAGAAATCATCGAATATCAATAAACAGAATTCCCCGCCGTATCTCCTACGAAGAATTTGAAAATAAACATATATATGATAGTAACTAAAATTTGAAATCAACCACATAAAATGTACAATTGAAGAAATTCCATTGCCTGAAGCGCGGCTCATGACTTTCTCTATTTTAATATTTGAAGTTGCAACTTCATTAGAAGTTTTAGGCATCCATAGGCCGTTGTTTAAGGACATGCTTGTTAGTGGAGCTAAAGTAGCCCCTTATTAGGAAAAGAACATCATATCGAAGGCACATCCATAAGATAAATATTCATGTAATACTCATAAACTGTAGACAAGATATTGAAATTACTATTCAATAGAACATAAAACTGCAAAAAGTATTACATCACTAAAATTGCTTTACAGACAAAAAGTTGAAATACTAAATTGTACAACAACTGTTTTAGGATTCTTATACTTGAAAGTTAGAATCTTATTCCGGATTATAACATGTTAACACAGCAAGCTGACTAATGAAAAGATAACACATAAACAGAGCTTGTGCTGCCCAAGGAAGGCCAAGGAGGGAAATGAAAGGTACTACGAGGCTTGAATCCTTCACTCTACAAATCTAACTAAGATGCTCAACTCATCCAATGCAGAGTAAAAGGGCATAAGATTAATAAATCCACACATAACACTGTTAAAACAGGAAAAGCGTACAAAACCAGATATTTTGTTATTAGAAAATTCAATAGCTGAATATTCCCATTCGTGACTGAAATAGCCACAAGACCATTTATAGGAGTGGTAGCTCCAATTAAGAAATGAATACTTGACTACTCCTATTTCCTCTTCAATTTGAATATTTTTCTATTTAAATTTTGTGAAAGATTAAGTATGAAACAACTGAACTAAAATCCCCACTTCTACACAATTTGAGTTGAGATATACAAGTAAGTGAGACTATGGAACTTTATCACGTCTTGACATTGAAATAAATTAATAGGTAAATAAGTAATAAAAATATCCACCTGGAAAAAAAATTAGGTCCGATGACAACACTTTGAAACTTCTTTTTAGTCCCTGCTATTCCTCTATGAACTCAGACAAGCTTTGAGTCAGACCAACTCAGGCTTCCATGATTTACTTTTATCCTTTTTTAACACAATGCTACTGCCATCGAATTCCAAGGACGGAGAATACACATTTTTATAGTGGGTTTATATATGTAGTGTACACATTCCAGCTGTAACTACTATCAGCTGAAAGTCAGACAACCCGACCAAACAAATACTGTGGAAAACGTATGTGGAAAGCACTTATCACCTGTTGATTCTTTTGACACTTCGGCTGCCTGATGATTCATCATTGTATTTATTGGTGCTTGTGCATCACAATCTCTAGGAGATTCCATAAATTGCAAGGATATAGCACTAGGATTTGCTTTCTTTGTCAGACAGGAAAACTCTCGAGTCACGGATTTGGATGGAGTGTGAGTCCTCCTGGACCTAGCTCCAGTAGTATGTGATAAATCAAAATTCAATCTGAAGTTACTACGTTGAGGAGATCCCAAGTTCCCAGATCCTGATGCTAATCTTATAACTTCTTCTGTAGGAAGAAACTTCACTTTACCAGTTACAGCAGACTTTAGCTTCCTGGAGTAAACCTGTCGTCGTGAATCAATACAAGCTTTATGGGGAGGTCCAGAATGCCTAACATCACGGTGGACCACATCAGGGAAGTTAAGAAACTCTTCCTGCCCACCAAATTTTGGTGCAACTATGTTTTTCCTCGGATAGCATGCTTCACAAAACCATTCTGTCGGGATCTCCCTGACATAATCCCTCATGCAATAACTAAAACAGAGAAATGGTACATGTTCAGAGAAGGTCTAACATAATGTGAATAGTCAAAGCACATGATGTATCTTGTCTTGTACTTAATTAATGTGATTAAGGGCACAACCAATGTGTACAAACACACACATACAGATAGAGAGAGAGGGAGATGGTTGCCTTACAGGTGTTCACGAGCTATACCACATTTAGAGCAAGTCACAATGGTTTCCGCAAAACCAAGATCACCACATATGTCACATGGTCCTTCCTGCAAAACCAAAATTTAATAGAAACACACACAAAATTGAACTTAATAAAGCAAAAAAAAAAAAACCCAATTTATGTCTTATACTTGCAAGCAAAATCACATGCAACAAGGGTGGTAGCATTCGAACTTAACATTCACTATATAAAGTGCCATAAACATTTACTAAACAGAAAAATAAAATTCCGGCACAATCTCAATACTAAATGATCGAGATAAAAGATCATCAAGTGAAGTCAAAATTTAGAAATGGGATCTGATTTCAAGTAGGGAGCAACTCCAAATGGGTTATAGGTTACAGAAGGTAAGCGCAGTAATATATGTAGGGTTCACGTAATATGGCAACATTAACACAACACAAGTGGAGGAAATGAAATGTGCATTGAATACACAGAAAAAAATATACTACAAGTACAAATAACAATAATAATAAAGTGTTAGCAGCAACATATAAACAAAACAATTATTAGAGAAAGCATAAAATAAGATTCATAATAATAAAGTGTTAGCAGCAACATACAAACAAAACAATTATTAAAGAAAGCATAAAATAAGTGAAGCTAAAGCAGCATTCTCACCATCGAAACAGTGAATATGGTAACTTCTACTAAAATGTACTATGTAACTCTTGGAAACCGTAAAAAGTGAGGGTCCTTTGGCCTCTCGGGAGAAGAAAACGAGCAGCAAGCTTTGGCACTCCCTGAACCTGAAGTTACAAATTTCTAAACAAAGTGGGGCCTCGATTCTCTTTTAGGGTTTTATAGCATGTGGGTTCTTCTTTCTTCTGGAGTAAAGTAATGTGTGCTCCGGTGTCGTGCACAACGTGGTGGGCTGGGTGGGGTTGCTCTGTTTGGTCAAAGTACTCGAGGTAGTGGACTACACAAAAAAGAAGAAAGTGACAGCATAGAAAATGTGAGAGAGAGAGAGAGAGAGACAACGGTCTAGGCGTTTTCAATCAAGTCAAAGCGGTTTAATAAATCTGAGAGATGGAGGGGAAATTTGCGCGAATAGCCTCCCAGAGGAGCCCGAAACGATAAGTAATCCTTTCTTCAAAACCATCTCATGCAGTAGCCCTTTGCTACAGTAACGAATTATATTTTGACTAAAATACCCCTGACTCTTCACTAACCCCTGCACAGTCATTTCCCTTGTTCTCCTTCGTGATTTCAAACTGCAACCGAAAGGCGCTCCCGCTTCTCAGCCTCCTGTTCTCCTTACATTCAATCAATCCTCTCTTTTCTTCATTTCGATACCATTCAACAAGATTTTTCATCATCTAACTTCCTCTTCTTGTTCTCAGGTGAGCTTTTTCTCTGTTAAGCTTTTTTTAGTTTTCCGGTTTGTTGTGGTTGTTGCTGTTG
>JANKKB010029715.1:0-29031 GCA_026225775.1 Bursera palmeri | reverse complement strand
TTTTTTTTTTGTTAAGAAACTATAAAATTGTATTTGAGAGAAAAGCTATACAAGGAAGGACAAGCAGTCACTAAACTAAGACTAGCCGGAGAGAACACAAAACTATACAAAAAGATAACACAATCAGCCCCATAAAACGTCAATAACGAAAATTTTACTCGTGCTAATCCTGAACAAGTTAGGTTGAGATGTTTTAGGCTTCTAAGTGCATGGACACTGCTGGTGTTCGATCACTTCTGGACTACCCATGCTTCTGTACCCCAAGATTTAAGATTCCTGTTGATTGTTGTTAAGTTTGAAGAAACAGTATCTGTTCCAGTTCTGTTCCAAAGTCCTCTTCACCTCCTTGCTGCGAGTCCTGCAATTGTAGCTGTTGAGGTTCTTCTTCAGGGAGATGCTGGTTCAAGCTAGTTTCTTGATAAAACACTTCTCTTTGGACATTCCAGTCCTCAGTGATCTTCTCCACTACATCTCCAATTGATTCCTTATCATCCGATATATGCTTTATATTTTGGACATCCACCACCTTGCTCGCTTCTTTAACAAGAAATAAATTGAAACACAATGAAATTACTAAATTATAAATTATTGTTGAAATGAAAACCAGAGTCAGACGAGGATGCAGGAGGTGTGGGAGTGACTTAATGAGTGCAATAACAAGAGCATGAGACTGGCTACTTAAAGAAAATTTAAGGCAGACCATCATAGTGTGGTAAAGATTATAAAAACTAATCTCTCTTGATGCCTTTATACTTGGTTCATACTTTTTCACACACTTAAATTACATCTATGTACAGTCATAAAGTATTATGTGCAGACATATTGGGCAAGTGCTCTGCACTTAATTGGATCCCAATCCAATAGTCTTCAACCATATCCTAGAAAATATACCAGGCAGCTTGAAGAGTGATTTATTGAAAATTATTTACATGCATCGCACCATTCTTGTTTAATCATTTAGTAACTGCTAAAAGCAAATGAAAAACAAAGAAATTACCTTCAATCGCTTGTTTCTTGGCCTCTGCATATTCTGTTGACATCTTCTTGAGCGCATCCAGATCCACCTCCATGCCCTGGTTTAGGCAGTAGTACAAACAATATCAGACATTGCGTAATGTCACTGCAAGTAAAATATTCTCACCTAGACTCCTATATCATAAGGAATTACTTAAATTACCAAGTCCATGTGGAGGAAGTGCTCAATTCTAGTGCTACCAAATAATCTGTCGGTCAAAAGTAAAGCAGAAAAACAATAAGAAACTGGTAGAGTGGAATTATTTCAAACATATAAAATCAAGAATATAACAAAATAAGTTATTATGTTGACAACATACCTCTCATATGCAACTTGCATACGGGCATTCTGCAAGTCTGTGAGTTGCTTCACTGTCTCGGCAATGGAGCCCTCGTTTAAGTCCACAAATCCAAAAAGAAATATGTTCTTTTCTAGCATCCTTTTAACCAATGCAGGTACAACTCTTATACCTTTTCCTTTTGCCTCAAGTACAAGGTCTTTCAGTTTCTTAAGCTCTCCTGTTGGATAAGCCAGACCGAAATATGAGAAGAAAAAAAAAAGGAAAAAAGATACCCTAAAAATTGAAGTTAATAACGCAATATTGCACAGTTTTACCAAAAAATAATCAAAATAAAGTTAACTCAAAAAATCAAGTTTTACGGCAAAACATACCAAAAGAGAGATAGATCTTGAAAGAAGGTTTAAATGGTTGAGTCTCATATAGGCAGTAAAGGCAATAGAGTCCACCTAATCTGCGTGATAAAGACTCAATACTAAACATGTGACCTGCATACGAGTAAATGATATTAACTTAGCAGAGACGGAAAATAAAGATAATGTGAAACAGGAACTTCAACTTTCAAAATATTAAAAATAACAAATTACACTCATATTGACATATAAGACATCAACATCGCAAAGCTTACTGATCGTATGGGCGTACAGCGATTGCATAAAGAAGGACAAATTGCTAGAAGGGCTAGCTTCAAAAATGTAGGAGAATTTTCTGGAGAGCCATACTTTCTTCATATCAGCCAAAGTTGTGAATTCACCCTGTGAGTTACCAGAACACGAAAAGCATTATAACCCTTTTTCTAAAAACAAAATATATATAAACAAAAGAGAAGAAAACAGGTAAAATTAAATATAACCAAAGCACCTCAACAAACTCATCTATAAGCTCATCAATGTCAAGCTTAAACGGAGAGAGATCCATTGCAACCATATTGGTATTTCAAGCCAATATATCTGCTTGTAACAAAGAAGTTGCACCAAATATTAAATTAGAATGAGATTACACATCGTTCCTCAGTAGAGAAGAAATACACAGTTAGGGTAACGATTAGGGTTTTCTGCATGGTGTCTCCCAAAACAAACTTTTAAGAAGGAACTCAGAAAGAGGGAAATTTGGAAAATGACCACTCCTAAATTAGTTTTAAAGAAAAAATAACCACTAAAAGTCTAAAACTTTTAAACCTTAAAAATGACCAATTAAACTCTGAAAGAGGCAATCGAAAGCAGCAGACCTATACTCTTATCGTCTACTGCTTCAAACAAGTATTTGCTTACTTGTTTATGCTACTCAAAAGTAGATAGGTTTATGTTCTAAACAAATTAAAAAATAAAAAATTAGTCAAAATATTTTCATTTTTTGTTGCAAATTTTGGAAACACAATTATAGGCTATTGCTCAACGAAATCGTTATAACACATCACAAACTTCTCGCAGGCAATTCATCAAGCACTTTGCATACACCACAGAATAGAAATGCATACCTTGATGTTGGGTTCTTTTCTTGGTCTTTTGTCAGATGGTAAGATTGCTAATTGGGTTTCTTCTGTGGCCTGTGAAAACTTTGGAAATCAAAGGAAATTGAGAAAAAACGCTTAAAAGTGTGAGCCAGTATTTGGGTTTTCTGGATCGGCCTTTTGGTGGAAATAAACAGACTTGGCCCAATATATGACTTCAATTTTATTAGTTTGGTTTTGGAGTTTGGTTTCGGCCTATTTTGACATTTTATGGTCCATAGTTATTATTACTGAAGACGGATGCTTCTTGTACATCATCAAAAATAAAAATAAAAACGTTCCCATAAAAATGTTTTATAATAAAAAATAAAATACAATTAAATTGAGGAAAGTGCCTTAATTTTTAGCTAAATTAGTTTTTTATTTTTATCAAAGTTAGATATGTATATTATGTTAGTCAAATTGTTCAATGAGGTGAGTGAACAAACTTTGACACGTCAGTTATTAAAAAAATATTATGGTTTAGTTAAAGTTTAGAACAACCTCCAACTTGACTATTATTTAACAACTTTATTATGTTTAAAATTACTCTTTATTCTTCCCTTTTTTTTTTTTTTGTAATATTTCTCTAAATTTTTTTAAAAATATGAAACTTCTGGTAATCTTTTGGATTTTTCAGTTCGAGTAAATTGGTGAGATCTTCAACCTCTCAGTCCAAAATTTCAACCATGGCTTTCAGCTCCAGAAACTTGAATTGGGAGTTCAGATACATATTTCTTAAGTACGTACGCTTTGGAATTTTCTTCATGGCCTTTCTTCTCAAGTAATTAATACAAGAAAGAATAAGCATTTGTCTGAAGTGCTTTTGACTTTCTCGCAACGTTTTTTTGCAGGTTGAAAGCTGCAAGAAAGAGACCAGAATTGCGTGAAAGAAAGAGAATGGCATTGTTCAGTGCGAGTGCTGTACGTACAGCTAAAAACACTCTTACAATACAAGTAATACAACCCTAGCTAAATTGCACGGTGGTGCCTGCCAATAGCCCCAATCTGGACTTGTATTTATATGCTTTTGCAGATCAGAGACTACTTTACATGTGGGAGCATGCACGCAAATTCACCTATACGATATCTGCCAAACTGTAACAGTCATTCTCGTGCTACAAACCAAAAGCTCCAAGCACTCATCTCAAGGTTGCAAGCTAATAAAGTTTATTGTGTGGATGTCTAAATGATAAAATTATCATCTGAATCTCTTCCCTTTAAACTGCACTTAAATATAGGATGTTGCGGGGCTGTTGGGACCCCTTTGCAAAGCCCCAGCTTGGTGCCCATAAGCCTCAAATTTTCTGTTCTTGGATATACATGATGATGCAGGACACCTTATAGTAGCAGCAAGCATAACCGTCTCTTGTCAGAATAAGAAGAGATTTTGCTTCCACACCTCATTTAAATTGAACTGAATCGATATAGTCAAATGCTAACTCATTGTGTATATTCTTTCTGATAGCATGTAGGGCCATAGACATTAATCATTATGGAGAATTTGAAAAGTCCTTTCGTTGAACAAGTATTGATTGAATTTGTTTTCCATAGACCTTTGAAAAATTGGTACTCTGCTCTATCTTTTCTTCGGAATTCGGATCATATTTAATAGTCAAGTTTATTCTAATTTGTGAGAGCATGTTTCACATTGACCAGAGAGCAGATGAAGGGTCCTTTTCGTATTCAACTAACAAAAAGAATCAACAGTGCGTTTGAATAAATATTTTAATTGGTTTGAATCTTCGTCAACGTAGAAAATTAATTGAATTATTCACGAAAGGTGCCAGGAAAACTGATAGAAAAATGAATAGATCACCTGTGTCACTCTTACGTAGGATTTGTAGAATTTTGATGAATAAATTCCAAAACTAGCGTCTCAATTCTTAACACATTTCAATCACTCTTGGTAGAAGAGAATACAAAGACTCAAAGCTGATTCATTTTTTTCTATTATTATATATGTAGATTTGCATGGCCAATTATGATCATAAACAAAAAATGGACTAATGCATGGATGTGCATAAGGGTTTGAGCATGAGATCTTTGACAGATCTCTCTTGCAATCCCTTACTTGATCGCACTTTACACATGGTATATAGGAATTTTGTCAAGTAATCATTGAATATATTAAATTGTCAATGCCCAACCATATATGATAAAGCACCAGATGAGATTGACCTATCGTGATATCTGTACTATTTCACTAAGATTGCTGCATTATTAATTTCACCTTTGTAGAGGACATGTGCATTTCACCTGCATTAATGATAAGCCAAGAAGTGCCCGAAATTTAAATTATAATTACATTCCTAGCTAGTATGATTAAACCCATTTAAGAATTAGTTAAGCTTAACAAATGAAAACAAAGTATGGCGGCCTTCTTTAGCAAAGAAGAAAAAGGTAGTAATCATGATTGCAAATTTAAAAACTAAGCTCATTTCAGTTGATTAATTAATTTCTTTGACTTCTGCAACAAAATAACGTATATCAACTCCCTGTTTGCACTGGTCGTTGGGCAGCAGCTTGAAATATTTTTGCAAATCCAATGGTTTCCCACAGAGGAAAAGAAATGAAAGAGTTTTCTGATGATACTTACGCGCAGTTCTGCAAATTCTATGTCATATCATGACATCCCAAGAAACTATAGAAAACCATTCGAACATATTATATATATAATCAAAGTTTAAGAAAATGTCGCAAATGATCAATTAATTATTAACATTCTGTACATTAAACCGGTCATGCTTAGCTTAACGTATAAGCTTGTAGCAGCTACCACAAGGTTTATATGAAGTCTCTCTGTTGTCCAGGCTGGTTTATACCCTAATTAATATGGTGTCTGTCAACTTAATTAGTTACAACTGTATCAGCTGTTACTCGACTTTTTCTATCCCTAATAACGATCATTGATGGAAGTAAACTCAATTAGTTTGTAGTAATTTTACACTTAGTCATTAACGGAAGGCGGGTCCACTTACACCAAAATTTCCTAGCTAGGCACAAAATTCTCAAGCAATTAGCTATCTGGTCACTTCATATTAATGTACATTCATATATTTATTGGGGGGGAAGATTGAGGAAATTAAATTCAAGTCTTCTTCAACGTAGAATACATAGCACTAATTCATTTTAAAAGATGCAAATTATATTTGGCATAACTGCACAAACCAACCCCTATAAATTAAATTTGCAAATGTAAAATTATTAGAAGTATATATAAGCATCGTTCTTTTCAAATTAATCTCTTGGCAGGCATTTAATTTTAACATGTTTATTTCTTTGATTTCTCCAGCCAAAAGTAAGATGAGCTTCCTCAGCTCCCCCTCGAAGACAAGCTTTTACTCCACACTAGAATATGTGTAATTTGGTCCAGCACATATCTGGACTCAGAATTAATCGATTACAATCTCACGTAATACATATAAATTGAAAAATTATTTAATTTCCCAGAAACATTCTTGCAAATGATTGTAGCTTGCCATACTAATGTTAACAGTAATAATTAGCAATCAAATGTTCCTATATAAAGAAGGTTAGTTAAAGCTATAAAAATTTAAATAAATCCCTTCTAAAATTTCTAAATATATGTGCATGCCCTACACTCATAGACTGTTAGACTACTGATGATTTTACCTTTGAACTTGGCAAAGTAACAACCTAGCTTGTATTATTTTCTTTATCCTACATCCAAGATAAGATTATATGAACCAAAAATGTTAAAAATGTGGAGGGTATCAGAGAGGACATAATGAAAAGATCTTCTCGAGGTCGTGGTACCGTTTTGGTCTGTTCCAGATATAGCTCATCTGTCAGTCAAAACTTTTTCTTCTTTTTTCAAACTGGTTTTGTTTTTCTGGGGAGAATTAACAAGTATACAGGAATCTTTTGATCCCTCAAATCAATATTCAAAAGCCGATTTGTATATCTAGTTATGCTAAATCTATTTATCTATATATGCCTCGTTATTCAGCGAGTGGAATCTTGCTAATAGCTAGCTAGCTCTATATCATGAACAGAAAACAGCGGAAAAAACAGAAGATGAACAAAATTGTATAATTAGCACCTTAATTATATGCTGGTACAGGTTGAGAACTGATCGTGGAACAAGTACTTCAAGATCTTACTCAAAATTGGCTCATTCATAAAGTCAGATCTAGAGTACTTGCCGTCCTTTCTTGCTTCTTGCTGGCATTTCCTTCCTTCAATCTGCTGAGCTTTGAGGATGACGATGAGGATAGAGAAAGAGACAAACTACTAGCAACTTCACTTTCCAAACCTTTTTCCTGTTCATGACAGTTGGCATTCGATTTTATTTCCAGGGATAAATTCAAATCAATATCGCATTCAGCTGAACCCAAAGTCTTCCTTTTCAATCCGTGGCATCTCACTTCTTGAATCTTTTGCCGGCTAGTAAAGAAACTACGTGAGGTATTGTTGTTCAAACAATTCATTTGAGTTGTCCCTCTCTCTTTTAATTGAGTTACGAGGTTGGGTTCCATTGAGGAGCTTGGTCTGCTTTGGTTTTGCCTAGTTCTGTGAAGCAACGACTCAACCCCTTCGACAGGTCGATGTGTTGTTTTCCTAGTATCTTGTCCATTAACCGAAGAACAACCCATCGCGGAATCATGATTAATTGATTTATTATGATGGCTTCCAAGGAGCCTCTCGGCCACCGAAGTATAAAGTCCACGTTTGTCTCTACCAAGTGCATTCGTACACATATCATGAGGGGCGCCATAGAATCTGTTTTCATGCTTTCTCCAAGAAGTGTCATCATACCTTGAATGAATGAAACAGCTTGTTCGGTTACTAATTAAAGCACTCAGAAATCAATTTAGCACTCAAAAAGGGAGCAACAAATTGCACCTTTTTTTACCTTAAACTGGAAGAAGGCCTTCGATTGAAAGTTTGTAGCATGGGGAGTTGGCTGAAGTTATATATCTGGTGATGATCCCCGCCTTCAAATAAAAGTCCTTGCTCTTTCATGACTGTCAAAGCAGGCAACAATGCTTTAGCAACAGTACTATCAAACCCTTAAGCAAACCCTAATTAATTTTTGCACCATTGATTGTGAATAACAAGAAAAATTGGTTACCTTGATTAGGGTCATCGATCTTCTTGTTCCTATACATCTAACAAATTAAAATTCAACTAGTTAAAAAGTGAATTAACATATCAAATATGATTATTAATTCAATCTTTATCATCTTTGAATAAGCAAAGTGCTAAATTTTGTGGATCCAAGCACCACCTGAAGATGACTCTTTACATGAGCGATGCTAAGGCCCTTGATGTTCATAAATTGAAGAACCAACTTAGGTGTTGCTCCTGCAGTAAACGTCTCCTATAAGCAAATTATATTCCCTCTATTGGGAACTGATGAGAAAGCAAAAGATTAACCAGAATCATTTACTCACTGTCTTGTCCTCCTAATCTTTCCACTGCATGAACAAAGCAAAGATGGAGCTCAGGAGTCCACCGGAGTCTTGGCGTCTTGGAGCGGTGATACTGCCTTGCAGATCCAGAAGCCGCCTTCTTTTCATTCTCTTCAACTGAGCTGTAGCTTGAGCTCTCCCCGTTTGTTGACTTGCAAAGTTTGTCAGCCTCAGCTCCCGAATCTTCGCCACCAACTTTTTCTGAATGGCTTGTGTTGGGATTTTCAGAACCATCAATTCCTTTCATCTTTCTAGCTTTCTTCTCTCCAAGAATTTTCTAGTAAAAATGTTCAAGTAATAGTAAATATAAATACAGACTTATGTGTTACCTGGAATTTTTTTTTTTTTTTTCTTGTTCTTCTCTCCCTAGACAAGAGGAGATGGATAGATTGAGATTTATACTACTTTAGAAATATAGCAGCTAAGGACTTGCACCAGTAGATACAACACTTTGAATTTCAACCCCAGCCCTTGAAATATGGAGGAAATCTCTCTCACTCTCTCTCTTTTTTGTGTAGTTATTTATTAATTGAAATTATTATGTCTCCATGCATGATGCACTAAGTGTGCATGCATTTATGTATGGCTCATGCATTTCTATTCCTATTACGGGGTTGAACGACAGAGACTACATGTACATATATAATATATACGGGTTGGCAAGAAAAAATTAAGTGACCGAAACTTTATGTATTGATGATTGAATAGCGTATATAATACGCTCTCATAACTCGTTTCATGGAAACAATTAAAGTATGGAAATCTAGTCAACCAAACATGATTGAGAAAATACTATATGGTCCTTAAAAAGATTTCAATTATATAACTAGATCCAATGTGACTATGATTATTACAAACCAGCAGCAGCTGCTGCTGCACGGCTTTGTTAACACACAGTACAGTAGTTATATATACAAGATCCTATAATAAAGCCAGCGGACATCCTGTGGTCTGTGGATCAAAAAAGAGAAATACCTAGTTGGCTTGGCTCTCTCCCTCTTGTGAATGGAAGAAGACATAAAGCATTGTATGTATAGATAGTAAAGACGAGCTGAGAGAAAGAGAATGTGGGTGTGGCTAACTATCAAAATCCAGAGGTGCTGGTGCTGGCTGTCACCCACACACAAACAGAGAAATAAATTTAAGAAAAATTGGGCACTAGGTTTCCGTCGAGAATCACGGATCTTTCTTTGTCTCTATTTGAAGTGTTAAAGACTAGTATCGTCAACCTTTGAGAGAAATGAGTAAAATTAATGGACACAAATGAACATGATTAACCAAACCCTGGTCCTCCTCATGTTCTACCTCTCTGCCATGCTATCTCTCTCCTATCTAATTCCTAATCCAGACCCCACTTTAAGAAATTAAACACG
The DNA here is from genome assembly GCA_026225775.1 of Bursera palmeri. Classification (NCBI taxonomy): domain Eukaryota; kingdom Viridiplantae; phylum Streptophyta; class Magnoliopsida; order Sapindales; family Burseraceae; genus Bursera; species Bursera palmeri. The sequence continues at coordinate 19,418 of JANKKB010029715.1, read as the reverse complement.
TAAAACATACGCTGCATGAGGAACCATCATGATTTTTCCTGTTGGGTGGGCCACCTAGGAACTGAGAAAGAATGTTAGGAGGAATTTGAGCCCTCTATGTGATGATGCTCATCATCCATCGCTTCAATTTCAATACATTTGTCTGTCACTGTGGCGTGGAACAACAATGAGATGCTGCTGATAAACGTATCCAATAGTTTACAAGATTATCATTTTGTTATCTTTTTCATTTGATGTAACATCTCTTGTCAGTCAACCTACTCTCTCTCTCCCTCTCGGTACAATTTGAAAAAGTTTAGACGCTGTGTCAGGCAAGTCCTTGGACTTGGAGTAGTTTTTATTTTTTATTTTTTTTAATCCCTCGGCCATGGTGTCTGTCGAGGAAAAAACAATCCTGAAATGGGTAACGAGCATCATACCATGCATGATATAACAACTTGAGGGTTGCCATTTGGAATATTTGCCTCGACCAGGACCACCACCATCTCCTCTCTTTGCTTTGGTTTGGACCATTATTTGGATATTAAATAGTAATTGACTCACTTCAACTTGTGGCTAGGCCCCAATGGTTTGGATATTAAACATGATTCTGGACGAGAAGATTTAACTTTGCAATGTGAAATTGAGAATTTACCAAATAGTTTTCCAGAGTAAACCTAAGAAGTCGGTTTTTGATTATTGTAAGAGTTGAAAAGACGCTTCTAAATCTCAATCTCACGTCTGAATGAATACTAGTTCCTGTCGTGGATGTGAGTAGGCACTTCTATTTTCTCCATTCTAACAAGCACCAAAAGATATTTACCAAAAGAGCAAACGTATCATTTATTTCAACTCGTTAATGTTGTGGTTAGTGTAATTCACGAGCGACAACTTTTGACCTTAATAATAATAATAATATCTTTGGTTGCCAATATTTTTTAAAACTTACGCATGAAAGATGAAAACTATATATTCCACCCACGTGTACACTCAACTTATTCATGGATTACACACGCAGCTTTACAACCGAAAGCTTATACCTTTATGGTTGAAAAGAGCTCACATCACGAGCATCTTGAGAAAAATCACAGCCGTCCAAGAAATGCCGTCTTTAGGGAATTCATCAGTTACGGTAGCCCATTAAATGCAGCATATACGAATTATAATCACCGTGGCGTATAAAACCAGGCGCACTGTTTCGAACTTTGTTATGATTTTCCTTTATGTAATTATTTTAATAAAAATTTATGAAAAATAAAAATATTTATAAATATACATAACCGTATAATTATTAGTCTTTTTTAATAATGACTTAAATATATTTGACCACAAGGTCAATCAATTAAAATAGGTTTCTCGGTCAACAAACATTAACAGTCTTTTACGTGTTTTTAATAATAGTTGATTAAAAAGTCAAATTCACTAATTAAATAATATTATTTAATTTAAATAAATAATTTAATAAGTAATAAATATTGTTCACGATATTTAAATTAGTCTTTTAGGGTGTATTTATACAAATAATCTTAATATTTTTTAAATTATCATATTTTTTGTAAATTTTAAATTTATATATAGAATATCTTAGAATTTTTCCAATTGCCTTCTTATATTGCTAAAAGTTATTAAAAAATAATTTTTTAAAGGATATAAATAATTTTTAAAAAAATACAATGTTTTTAATTATTTAAAACCTATTATAATTATTTTTAGATTTAAAATTTGGAAATAAGATGATCATATACTTTATATGAAGAAGAAATGTTATTAAAGTCCCTTCAAATGTATAATCTACGTTTGTAAATCTTAAAGGTTATAGAATTGACTTCACTCTTTATACTTTAATTGGTAACATTCAGGACTTTTGGTATATTTAAAAAAATTAAAGGATTATATTGTTATATAATCAAACATTAAGGATGATAATAGTATTTTTGTAAGATTCAATTTTTTTTAAAAAGATCCAGACCGGACTTTGCCCTTGTATACAACTAATTTATGCAACCAATCACATATAATATGAATTATATAGTTTTATTTAATATAAAATTATATTATTACTATTATTATATTTAATCCATTTAATGATGTTTTGTCATATCAAATTATATAAATTTGAATATACAGGTAAAAGTGCTCATATCCAATACCTTAACGTATCATTAAATTCCAACAATAAACTGACGAAAACTATGTCCCAACGCTTTAACATTATTTTGTTTTTAAAAACTGACGAAAGAAATCTGAATTAATGTTTTCTATTTTACAATGAAGTGGTACGTAAAAACAACAAATATCATATTCTCCAAGGCAAAAAGAGGCAAAGGACAAGGGGAACATGCCTATAATACTTTTTTGGAATACGGAGATTGAAGCGAAAACAAAACAGAAAAAGAAACCAAGCGTGTGGGAAGCGTAGGAGCCGGGGTTGCCTGTGAAGACCATTAAATAAAGGTAGGTTTGGGCAAGACAGATTCCGGCCTCAAGCGCCCAACCTGTAAAGTCAACCCTTGACAGTAACCCTTTGTTTCCTTTTATATTGTGCTTGATAATACGTGAAACATATTAATACCAATCAACCGTCCATTCCCATATCAGCATGTCTGTCTTTTCCTTCATTTTTTAATCAAATACTTCTATAATCATGTATGAATAATTGAATGGTGATGCCATGTCATACATATTATCACTCCATCATGCATGATTCAACTCACAACTGCTCCCGTATATTAAAATTATCAGGTTTTTGGCATGTACTAATAATATTTAATGTTATATTCCCTAAATACTCAAACCCCAACAATTATAATATATTGGCAAGGTCACACAAATAAATATAATAACAACACTACTGCATCATTGAAATATAATAATGTTCAATTTGCTTCCTATATATCGGCTACTTCAGCAGTCAACAATTTCAAAAAATATCATCCGGAAATTAACAAGATTCATTGATCACAAAGCAAATCGATCTGTTAGAATATCCCTAATGACGTGATTGCAATGATTGAATCGTGTAAAAGGATTATTGATTTCACAAAAAAAATAAAAATAAAAATTGAAATTGAACAAGTAATCAACACAAACTAATTTGACGTACAAGACAAGGTATTCATTGACGTACAGCTTAATTAATGATACGTAGCCTTCATTGAACCGTATGCATTAAGTAAATAAAATGTTATTGAATATACTGGTTTTTTAATCTAGATTTTTTTTTTTTTTTTTTGGGGTCCCCCTTACAAGCATTCCAAGTGTCCCACAAATGTGACATGCTAACTATCATTGATATGCTATGTAACCAAGAGGATCGGCATTTCACAACGGCAATTTAAGTGATTCTCAGACTGTCCACTCCACTCGGTTATCATTAGGATAAATTTAATTGATCTCCACTAAAATTTTTGCCAGAGCAATCATATTTCTTCAGTTCCCAGAGTCATAAAAAATTTTCCATGAATTCTAAAAAATCATTAACATCCCTAAAGTTTGTCGAACCAATCATGAAATTCCATTAAAATTGTTAGCAAATTCTCCTGCAAGAAGGGTCACTAACAAAAATAAACAAATAAGATCTTTTTGCATTTTAAACAAACCTCGAGAGGTCAATAAAACTATTCTCATAGATCATAATACTAGTTGCAACATAGCTAGGGATAAATGTAACGTCTACCGCCTCTTTCAATTTCCAAGGAATCATAAATTATATACTCACAGAATACAAACAAATATACTAAGTGAAATTAAACTTCAAATAGATCTAATAACTTGTGTTTCCAGATATTAGTACTTCCCCTGTGAAGCACATTTAGCCAATCTTTGTAATCCTGAGGCCCTTTGCTATCTCAATTTCTTTTTAGGTTAGTTGTACTGGACATTAATCATTCTTTATAACTTTACGTTCTAATTAACTGAAGCCTTTTTTTTTTTTTTAAATTACAAACAAAGAATGAACTTAAGTTCTTGTTACTAAAATGTAAATAAAAGAAAAAATTATAATCTCAATATACCATTCAACAATTCTAGAAAACATGATTGACTATTCCGATTGCACTCCCCAAGTTCAGTCTCTTGTAATCTTGTCACTCCAACTTCAAATTATATCTCTAATCAGACAATTCTAGAAACAACACAGCAACATGAGATACATCAACTTTTATAGATTATACTGTATCAACTGAAGATGTCCTAACAAAACTACACTGAACTATGGAAAAATAAAAGTATTGTTTGAACTGATGTGATCCTCACAAGCTAAATGACTAAAGTAAAAAAAATATAAATAAATGAAAGCATTGTTCTAAACATTTTGCCATTATACCAGCAAAAAGTAAATAGTGCGGTCCTCTGGAACAACATGTTTGGAAATTAAGACAATTCAATAATTTCATCAGACACCCAGAAGGGGGATACATCTGTCCAATACCAGAGAAACCATATTATTTCCTTCTATCCTCATGCATCATAAAATGCCATGCTTTCAAACATCATGTCTAAATAGGAAAATACATTTAAAAAAAAAAAACAATTGTTGTCACAGCTGAGGTATCCAGCAAAAAGCAAAATCATCCAACGGCCGAAAAACTCAGTTACCTGAAATGACAGGCTTTCTGTGTCACCTCAAGGGGTTGCCAGATATTAGATATGATTACAGATGGTTCCAAATTCTATGATGGAGCAGATAAGCTAATCTGGATGCCACTTTTCCCATGGTCATGACCAAATTTTTTCACAATATAGCAATAGTTAACCTGAAAAAAAAATCAAGCTCATCAATTAGGGAATACCATGCCAGGATCTCCTAACTATTTAAATTTTTTAAATTAAAAAAAAATGTTTAAAAAAAATCTTAAGAGAAGTGGAGAAAAAAAAATTTGCTAGGAAATGTTTGCAGGTGGCACTCATGAAGACAACACGATAATCTATAGAATCTAACTGGATCTTTCCCAGTAACAAAGTATAAAAATATTTACAGAAATATTTATGACTAAGTCCCACAACATGAAAATTCAATGTTTTTCTTAAAAGCTACAGAACTTGAGCAGATTGCTTGGCTAGGATTTGCACCCAGGATAGGTTCTGAAATTAACAAAATATTGAACCATAGAGCATTCACTTTCAGATATTTTAAGGCTATGTTACAGTCATAATTTTGTTAATAAAAAACTGTTTAACCATATAGCATTCACTTTCAGATATTTTAAGGCTATGTTACAGTCATAATTTTTTGTTAATAAAAAATTGTTTCTAAGGAATTCCAAATGGCAATTTATAAAATTGGCCAAGACAACTTCAGATCTTCAATTGATATTTCATTAGGTATTTTCCTCAATCATGGAACAACTAAGAGCAAAGCTTTCTCGATTGCCTATATCTAATAAACTCAACAGGACAGATAGCTCACCTCCAGGCGGAATAGATTAGTGGGGAAAACAATCCCACCACCTATGGTACTTCGAAATGACTGTAAAAACTTCGGCAAAGACAAATTCCGGTACTCATTTTCTGTTAACTTGGCGATGTTACCAGCACAAGCAAAAAAATGACCATGAATTCCTTTTTCTCTAAACCACCTCAAAGGAAGATCAAAAGAAAGATCAGCAAAAGCAGAAACAGCAAGGTCTCCTCCAAGAAAATCCCTTTCAGAAGAATCAACATTCTCATCAGAGGAATTTCCACCAGCTTGTCTTCTAGGTTCTGCAGGGCCTAGTCCCCTTGTCTTAAATCCCCATAAAGCCAATGGCCCGCCCAGAGTGCTAACTGGGGATAAATTGCCACCCAAGAAGAATCTCTCTGGCAGAGATGAAGACATGCTCAAGAGTCCTTTTCCAAAAGGGACAAGAACACCACTAGATATCCCCAAATTTAGTGCAGTACGATAAAATCCAAATGGGACAGCAAAACGAAGATCAACCTCCTGTTATTATAATCCAAAGGCCAAAAAAAAAAAAAAAATTATGAACAAAGTTAAGAAAAAGTAATGATCAACCTACTAACATCTATACAAACACATAACAATCTAGCACATTAACAGACATGAATAACCAATGTTTACTAGCTCCCTTGATTCATAAGCTCTTCATGGTTTTAACTTGTAGAAGAGGTCTTGAAATTTAATTGTGCATACACTAAAGTTAGGAAAGATTTGGTTTAAATTTGCGACGGATGAGGGTAAAAATGCCAAAAAAAAAAAGAAGCACATGTGCAACCGTGTCCTTCAAGATTTTAGAGTTAACATATCTATGTCAAAACATGATAACCATAACAATAGCTTTCCAACATATGATCACTATCAAATTGCTATTATTAATTAAAACTTTCAAATTCAGTTTCTCAACATTTGAGGAGATTTTTAAACTGATAATAACCTAAATACCAGTAAAGACAAATTGGCTATGACCCAATGACTAAGTACAACATTTAAACCTTGTAATTAAGGGATTTCCAGAAAAATGAAGATGGAAGATGGTGAAGTACTAAAGAGAAAGGAAAAGAAGAACAAGAACCTAGGTAAAAAGTCCTAAACTTAATCATTCCCAAAATCTTGAAAAGAACTCTGGAAAAGTCACTATGTAAGCAAAAATTCCATACAGTAAGACCAACCCATACAGAAACCATATGGTCACAATTTTTAATAATATTAATAAAAATACTGGAAATACAAGCATCGAATTGGAACCCCAGAAACACTAATGACTCAAAAAGTCTGGAATAATTAAATCCATTTCGAGTGAAAAAACTACTACAAAAGACTTGGGGACCACAAGGAGCTGTCCTAAAAACACTTGAACGATTCCAATAACCATATAGAAAGAGATCATGGCCAGTAGGGTCTCAACATGCAGAGACTACTAATGACACAACGCTCTTCATGTAAAAGGAAAGATAAAGCTACTCCTTCCAAATTTTTAACTGCATCTCAAATGTTGTGGGTTTCATCGATAATTGCTGAGTAGATTGTATGATGATATAATGAAAGATACAATAGCCTTAAATTAATCCCACATTTTTTTGGATGCATAATTTGAGATAAAAATTTTGGATATGTAGCATTACTCAAAAGGAAAAGAAGCTCTTGAAACTAAATAATCCTTATCCAGGTTCTTAAAAGGCAATGAAAAGTACATATAAAATGTAAAAAAGGTTAAATTAAACTTAGAATTAAGGAGAAAAAAATGGCTTCTATTTCCTTTTTTAAAATAATGTAGATCTTTATTCCCCCACACCCTAATAGTATCAGGAGACATAAAGGTCATACCAATTATAGAAAACATGTTTTGGTTCCACATGCATGTTGGAATGGTTAATGCATGTAATTTAAAGCTACAAGTCATTCTAAATCATAGATAAAACTGCCAAAGTTTTATCATTTACATCAGACAAAATAAAAAGCAAGAAATCAAGATAAAAAGAAGTTCACAAGCAAAAGGTTTTTAGCAACAAAAACGAAATGCATATCATGTACCACAATGTTGAATAACAATACATGTCAACTTTACTACAAAAGGACAAAATCGTGAAAATCGAGAAGTACTAAACCTGTCGCAAAAATTTTAAGCTCCGACTATCAGGTGCAAGCCCACCAATTTGTGTCGTTGAAACAAAAGCATATCCTCGAGTTGGTCTCAGAGCAGAATTTCTCCTGTCAAACTTAAATGTATATTTTAAAGACGAAATAAAATCATGTCCAAGCTGTCTCCTTATTGACCTGGATGACATTTGTGATGGATCCGTCAAGGTTCGCCATGCAAGGTTGTATACTAAGTCATGATGCCTGGTTTGGAATAAGCCGAGAGAGAGTCCCAGAGCCTGCTCTTTGTAAGAAGAAAATTTTAGCCAATCTTGGGATGATAGAGACACTCGTGCTGTGAGAGGACTTACCAGACCTCTAAATCTAGGAAAATACACACCAGCACTTATCTCTGCTGAGCGGTCAAAGCCATATGCCAAAGAAGCATCCCACAGATCCCCATAACCCAAAAAGTTTTTATACCTGAGTGAACCTTCAACAGATGACGACTTAGCCTGCAAAAGTATTCTAGATTCAGAAAAAACATATAAATGTAGCATGCTCATAAACACAAATTCGTAATAACGGATTACAGCAAAAAGCTTAGCTTCAAAACGGACACCAGTACAAAAACTACAATATCACTAACAACTCTAAGATCTCAAGGCTTCGCTACATGCAAGTATGAAATGACATTGTCAATCATGGAGCAGCAATGGCCCGTGGCTTAGCAATTGTGTTTCTCCATTCAAGATGAGAATCGGTTGTTTCGAGTCCTATTTACTTATAAATTAATAAACTAATAATAGATTTCACCCTAACTAAGCAAATGCCTCAAACTGTTCCTATATTCTTCAATGTAATGACTAGGAATATTTCCATTAACAAAATTTTCACTCTCATTTCCCAAAATTTCTTCACAACTAAACATGCCACCAACCAGCACATTAAATCACAATATGCGAATATAACCAATCCCATATCAACACCTACACATATAATTTTCCTCCACGTTTCATCCCAATTTTTCACAATCAAACATGAGTAGATTATCAACTCAAAACTTCCACACGTAACTAATTACCTAAACATGTCATTGCACGAAAATAATAATTAAAATAAGAGCTGAAAGGAATATAAACCATAACCAAACAGGCGTTAAATACCTCTCCCTTCGTGAAAGTTCCGATTTGACCAGAGAGTGGACTTCTAGTTTCAACAACCTCGATGATCACATTTGCCGTTCCCGGCAACTCCGGTGGCCCCGCATCGAGCGTGATATTCACCGAATCAAAGCACTCGAGTTCTCGCAACTTGTAATTAACAACACTTGCGGCCTGTATAATCTCTTGCATTGAACTTGCATTCTTGATCGCCTCCAATTCGGCTTCGATTAGGTACTCCTTCGTCTTCGTGTTGCCTTTGATAATCACGTCGTGGACGCGCAATGGAACAGTGCCGTTCTGCATCCGCCGGAATAGGTTGTCCATCTTCGACTTGTCCACACGGTTCCTCGGTGGATTGGGTGAGGAGGCATCGGAGTCTTCTTCGAGGTCATCGTCGTCTTCTTCAATGTCTTCTTCGTCTTCGTCGTCGTCGTTGTCGTCCTCCTCCTCCTCGTAATTAGGGTTGAATGGTTCGGCTTTCTTTTCCAAGTCGGGTTTTGCGTCTGCGTTCGCCATTGATAGAGAGAGTCGGGAGCAGATGACAAGTGAAGTAACTTAGTAGAGAATGAAACGGTGGTGTTTTGGGTTGAGAATTGGGAGTAGAAGCATAATGGTTATTTCAAATGACAATGGTGTCCCTGTGTTTTAAGTTGTGTATTTCTCTGCTTTTTCTTCTCTTTTTTTCTTTTTCATATTAAATACACAAATTCCAATCCAAATTTTCAATAAATATCTTAGAGGGTGTTTGTTTTTTAATCTTAATTTGATTAATTGTAAGTCATTTCGATATTTTAGGTTTTTTTTTGCTTAAAAACTTACTCTTATATAATTCCATCTAAATTAAAAAAAAAAAACTAAATTTTTTTAAATTTATTTAAATGTTGTAAGTCTGAAAGACTTATGTGAACCTAATTCTCTAAAATACTTGTATCTAATTTATTTATTACTCTTTTTTCTTATAAATATTACAGAACACTACATATTTAAATAAAAATACATATAAGTTATTATATAACAATTATTTTAAATATATAAAAATAATAATAAAATATTTAAATACTTCAATATTAATTTTACGATTTGTAAATATTTTTAATATATTAAGTGGCAATGAGTACCATTAAATGGGTGAAAACAACATCAATAATGATAGATATATAAAAATATTAGTTTTAAATATTTTAATTTAGATGTTAAATTTTAAAAAAATAAACATATAATTCATATTTATATATTATACCTATTCAGACTTTTGTTTAATTCATACTTTGTTTAGATTTTAGACAAAAGAACAATTGCCTCCTTGGTATTAATTTTAATAATAACCAAAATTAGAGAGATTATTTGAAAAATAATTATAGTTTTTTTTTTTAATCAACACCATAACCACAATCCAATAATTCAATAACTTTTTTTTTCAATCTCTTTAACTTAATAATATAATAGATCTTTTTTTAAATGTTGAGTTGTCGAACTTAAGAGACCATAAAAAAAAATTGTCGAGTTGATGAAATTATGATTGTGATGTTCAGATTTTTTTCACATCTAGTTATTTTAAAAATATTTTATTGATTTTGGTTGTTTCTCAATGTCATACATATTAATTAAACCAAAATATTGGTATATATGTTCCATATAAAATGAAGATGAACATTATAACTATCCCAATCCAGCCAAATTTCAATAAAACTTTGATTTAAACAAAAAATAACAAGATTACCCTCTTTTAATTTTCATTATATATAAAAATTAAATAATTATTTTCTTTAACATTATATCATAAATAAAAGTTGCAATATACTGACAAGTCTTTTATATAAATTTATTTCTATTAAAAACTGTAAAATTATTATGTGATTGGTGTATCATAATATTAATTAATTTAATTTAATGATAACAAATTATTCCTTCAAATTAATTGTAGGCACCAATTTAGACAAGTAAATCTATATAAAAGAGTTATTAGGGGTAGTATAATTTTAGATATTTTTTAAAAGCTATGCATATCATGTGGAACATTCTAAAAGGAGTTATGCTTGTGCAATGCTCTTTGTATAAGGAAAAAAAGCCAGTAATGTAACTTGTGAGCGAATGTTATTCAATCAATCAAACTCCAACCAACTTGTAAATTAAGTAACACTAGTTGATTGATAGTTACAAGATTAAATCACGATCAATATATTGAAATCTCATTTCACTTTTCATATATTTAATCGACAATAGTATTAAATGAAATGAATGTAAAATGATGTTAAAACAAACAAAAGGATTTTTTAAACAAAAAGTGAGGGAAATAAAATCACATCCATTATAATCCACACACGTGTTACGCACAGATCTCAACCCACAGTAAGATTTCGAGGCGCGCACACACACAAGTCCTCCCCAAAATACGCAAGCAAGCGCCGAGCGCCACTCTCACAAATTCAAAATCAGGTCACTCTCAGGTCGAAACTCAACTCGCTCATCTTCGCCTCCATCTATCCAAATCATGGCCAAAAACGACACCGCTTTTAACAGTTTTTTCTCTTCTCTGATCGAAGACATCAAATCCTACTCCGGCACTGATCCTCTTCTCCCTTGGCTCCGGTACTCAACCACGACCTCGTTTTAAACTTATTTATTATATTTTCAATCAGTTTCTTTTTACTCGTATTGACGAATTATTGAATGGAAAATGTTAACAGAGGGATTAAAAAGATGAAAGAATCACTGCCTTCGAATCTCTTGAAAGGGAAACTGCCTCGCTTTCTGCAGAAATGCACACAGACTCTCGAGTCTGATAGGCGTTACAAAAACGACATGCGGTATCTTCGCGTTTGGTTAGAGTTGGTAATTCAGATGGATAATTTTTTTTTTAATTTTTTAAATTTAATTTGGATGTGATTTTTTAGTTATTATAAGTTTATTTGTGTGTGGATGAGATTTGAGTAGATGGATTATGTGGATGATCCGAAAGGTGTATTAATAAGCATGGAGGTGAATCGCATTGGAACAAAACGCTCTTTGTTCTATCAAGCATATGCTCTTTACTACGAGAAGATGAAGAAGTTTGAAGAGGCTGAGAAAATGTACCATCTCGGAGTGCAGAAGTAAGTCTTGTGAATTTTGAATATTTATTCTTTATCAATTCATTATTTATTTAATTTCTCTATTGCAACAACTGATGGAACAATTAATTCATTCTTTTTATAAGTGGAGGTATAGAAACGAAAGAAGTTCATGATGACGTGGTAACGTGATTGTATTCTACGTCACTTACTCATGAATCATTTGAAAAGGCAAAACTATTAATGGTTAATTATTAATTCACCTATCTTATATCGAGTGTTGAACAGCCTTGCCGAGCCTGCTGATGAGTTGCAGAAATCTTATGAGCAGTTCCTGCATCGCATGGAGAGACACAAGAAGAAGAGAATCCAGGTATTGCTTTTGTTTCATTCGCGTGGGTTGTTGTGTTTAATGGCAAAGGGTTTTCAGTTATCTAATATATGGGCAGATGTCTTACAGCAAATGGAGCGGAGAACTTCCAGGAGGCCTTTGTCTGCTAGGAGCAACCCTGCTCATTGCAATGACACTGGAGAAAACAGTGAAAACATAGGCAATCTTGAGGGTCGGCCTGCAGGGACCTGGCATGATGGATCTTTACCCGAGACACTTTCTGATGATAGAAACGCAGAGACCAAGAAGACATTGAAGAAAAGCTCCCAGAATTCAAAGCAATTAATCGAGTCTAACCATGTTAGGAGTTCTGCTGGTCAAACAGGAAGTAGTATTATGTCCATGCAGCAGGTAGTTGCGAAAAGAGAATCTGACGAGCCTAGATTGTTTGGAGGTGACGATACTGTTGTGGTGAAGTTTGTTGACAAGGCCATTGTTGGAAAGTCCGAGGTAGAGGATGCCTGCCATCATGGACTTGTGGATCCTACGATAAACATGAAGGAGGCCATGAATGCCATTAACAGCATGTTTAGAGAGCCCATAGATACAGCTCCAATCGGAAGAAGATCCCAAAAGAGCCAAGGGAAAGAAGATCGTGGTTTCGAGAATGGATTTGAGGTGTTCATTGACGAAAATTTGAACAAAGAAATCAAATTATCAGAGAGAAAAAAAGAAAAGGGTGTTTCACCGGCACGGCATGGCGAAGTTCAAATTTGCCAGCCACACCAAGAACCATTCCAAATATTTGTTGATGATGAAGAAGGTGATGAGGTTGGTTGCAGATATAATGATAAAGAGGACTTAGAGCTGAATGAAGTTCAAAATTTGACAGAAGCCTCTAGTTCATCTCCTTCACAGGTAAATGGTTTTGTGTTTCCAAGTCCACAGGATCTTGCATCTGAAAGTTCTGATGATGTTGATGCGGAGAACTCTCCTCGGGTAAAGCTTAGAGAAGATACAGTTGTACATAGGTTCGTTGGGTCAACCATTTCAGATGAGCCACAAGTGGAAAATGTTTGCCACCATGGCTTAGTAGAACCCACTATCAACTTGAAGGAAGCAATGAATGACATCAATAACATGTTTGGGAAGCCAATAGATTTTGTGAGGGCCAAGAGACCAAAGAAGCAGGAGAAGGCACCAGTTAGAAATCAAGATCCTGGTGGTTTTCTAATTCTCCCTGATGATGACTTGGAACCTCCACGTCAGGCCCCCACAAAGTCATCTAGCAAATCAAGTGATCGCGAATTGTTTGAGCCAACTGTATTCACGAAGGAGGCCATGGATGAGATTAATAAGATGTTTGGAATGCCGTTGAACTTTTAGGAAAAAGGTAAGTTTTATTTGTGCCAGTGTCACATTAGTGCTAAAATCAATTGATTGTGCTGCCATTCTGCATCTGCCTATTGTAGTTAAATGCATCAAATTTTTTAACTAGACAGCTCTCTGTTAAATCTTAAATGTGAGTTTAGTGTGTGATTGTGCAATATTTCTTTTCGTTTATGTTGGAACTCCCGCTATGTAGTATGCACTGAAGCATAATTGATTTTAATAAAATTAGAAAAATTGATGACACATTTTATTAGACAAATTAAGACGTCAGAATAAGCAACAAAACATTCAAATCGATGGAAGATTAATCAAGAAACTGGTAGTAGCTTTAGTGGTGAGTTGTGGGAGGGCAATTGGCTGGACGGAAAGCCAAAGGGCCTGCAGCATAGATCACGGCCTCATAGTTGTTTCCAAATAATTGTTTCTTCTCATAACGGAGTGGGGCACCGTACATACCATAGTTAACATTAGACAGAAGGCTGCAGTTCTCAAGAGGAGATGAAACAAGTTTAACATGGCAAGATTGAAGGGGATGTTCCACTAAACAATTGCTCATCTTGAAGCCTTCAAGTTGTGCATAGAAGTAGCCATTTTCATTTGTTTGAAAAGCCTTGTAATAGCTGACTTGTTCTTTCTCATTTTTGCAGATAACACTGACTTTAGCTGAAGGCATCGGCTCAGCCTCGGACAATGACCATGTTCCGTAATGTTTGCAGCTCTGGCAATAAACCATGCCTTCTACAACCACATCAACTTTCTTCTCAGAAGTTGTTGGCACATTTTCATAGGCAGCCATGGAAGGGAAGGCCAATGGAAGTAACAGGAGCGACGAGATGACAATTATGAGATGGTTGCTTGCCATTTTCTCTGGGGGTGATTAGTTTTGAAACTCAGACAGAAGAGATGAAAGCTAAGTGAATTTTGGGTTGAAGAGGAAGTAGATAGAGTGGAACATATATAGTTTGTTGTTGTAAGCGAATTCTTTTCGGAGTGGGAATGTTTTGATGGACGTGGAGGCTACTCACTACATGTCAATGATTTTGTGCTCTTCAAATATGGATGACGACGTGAAGGCCACCTTCTCTGTATTATTGAATTGTTATAGTTGCGCCTTCAACTTCTCCTCCTCTGTTATGTGCGTGCATGTGAGAGATTGAGAGAGGGAGATAGATTACATAATGCGTTGCGTATGATTTTTTATTTAATTGTTTTTGATTGAGCGTTTGTTCAGTATGGCTTTTGAAATGATCATTTAAACAAAAAAAATAGAAGCCCGTTTTAAATAATTAATTATGCGACTGAATATTTAGAGTATTTTTACAAATATTTAAGATCGCTCAATTATGTTTCATTAAAATAAAACTCCAAATTTCAAATATGTCTGAACAATCGTCGATCACAAAAGGATAAAAATTCATCAGCACTTTCTGTGATAGTCATTCACCCAATGGTTAGTTATTAATCGTTATCAATAAAACAATTAAAAATTCCTACATAAAACAACTTAAATTAAGAATTTTTTTTTCTTAGAAAAGGGTCATTTAATGTAGAGTTTACATCAACTTCTTTATTTTAATACAATCGCCACACTTGTCAAACCAGTGAATTCATCTATTCACCAACCTAATGGCTAATTTAATCGATAGTCTTTACAATAGATAAAGTCTTCCAGAGATCAAACCCCTTTTCGTCAGAAATGAGATGGTTTAGGTGTACGATTAGTTATCTCTAAACAACTGAAAAACAATTAAAACAATTAAGGAAATTAAAAAAAAAAATTGTAAGAATTCTCAAATCTGATTCATCAGCAATTCTGGAATCTGCCAACTTTTCTAACTAACATGTCGTATTCTATCAAACTCTGTGAGTCATGATTGAAAGAGTCAAATGTCTTGAGACAAATTGGTCTATGCGAAAGAGGGAGAAGAGCCAAAAAGATGAACAATTTAAGAAGTGGCAAGAAACTGATTGAGCATATTAACATTAAAAGAGATGGAAGGAACCAATATAATTAAAAGGTGTAATGTACTTTTCTTATGCATCTTCACAGCCAAATTCTAAAAAGAGAAAACCAAAACAAAGGAAGATTAACCCAGATTTCCCCCCTATCTCGGATATATACAACTATCATTTCCAAACAGCCTACAATAGATACAAGCAGTATCGACCTAAAGGCACAGCTTTTGATTTGTGCTTAAACAAATACCGAAGATGAGAAATTTTGGAGCTCTCATACTTACAAAATCTCATTTTTCATATTTTAGACTGCCTCTGTTGACAAAATCTCAAGCTCTGCCCACCACAGAGGAGAAAGTTTGGGGATTGCTCCATCGTGAGTTATTCCAGTAATCTCTCTCAATCTTTCAGTGACATGTCTCATTGTTGATCTTTGTTCTGGGTCTGGATGGACACAAGATTTTATCAATTCATAAAGTTTCTCCAGCTGCTTCTCATCAAAAGAGCTTAGAGTTGGATCAACCATTTCTGTAAGGCGTTGCTCCCATCTCAAATAATCTGATGCCCAGTCTTCAAGGGAGCCATTGCCAACCACGTAAGGGAGCCTACCTGTTATCATTTCAAATAACAATACGCCAAAGCTGTAAACATTACTTTTTGGGCTCACTGAAGGAGTATTTAAAAGCTCTTTGCTAGATGTTTCCATTTCAGCTGCAGCTCTCTCATTCCAGAAGCTTAAGTCAGACAATTTGGCTGCGTAATCTTCAGTGAGATGGACAGCTGAAGAAATAAGATGGTTGTGGGCAATGGGTGGATTCAGCTGGTGCATATACTCTAGGCAGTAAGCCATGCCCATCGCAATTCGCAGCCGCATTCCCCAGTCCAAGTGCTCTGATTCTCTAACTGCAGGACGCAAAAAGAATTAGTATAGCGCACAACATTTAGTATAAAGCTAAATATCCACAAAAGAATAGCCAAAATAAAGAATAAGTTATTAACTAAAGTTTTTGATCTATAAAAATGGTAACAGTATGTGATAATTTCAACTTTCCATAAGTGAAGTCATAATCAATAAAGAATATCTTTTTGAGGTCAACAAGAAAAAAGTACTTCTTCTATTAACTCAGATTGCTTATGAACATTGAAACATATCAAAATAATACATTCTAATCAGCTTAATTGATGGCTTATCACGAACACATAACAAGAAGTATGAGAAGAATATATATTTTTTTCCTCTAAGCATCTAGAGTCCATGTTCAGTAACAAAGAATTATCACCTTCTTCAGAACCTAGTACTTTTATAGTTCTACTGAAATATAAAAGACTTGTGAAAGCAACTGACTTAACGAAAGTTAAGTACTTACTGTGTAAATGTTCGAACAAAGTTCCATTAGGAGCATATTCAAACACCATCATTCTAGTGAAAGGCTCCTCTTCCTCGCAAAATCCAATAAGGTTGACAAAATTCTTGTGGTTCACTTTTGACAATGTGTCAATCTGAAACCATAGCACAGAAATAGTTAGATTAGAAGAATCAGATAGCATACACTCTTAGAGGTCAATGGTTATTCATTGAGTACCTTCTTCCTAAACTGCACTTCTAAGTTCTTTGACCAATCCTTGGCAGAAGCAACTTCAACAGAGACCACAGCTATTTCAACTCCACTAGATAATGTCCCCTTGTACACCATACCAATTGGTGAAGAACCAATTACGTTACTGAAATCTTCACAAGCCGAGTCAAGCTCAGATCTCTTAAGCTTTGGAACACCTGAAATGAATATTCTCAAACATGTAAGCACAAAAACAAAACCTACAATATCAACATGCTAAACATTTCAACCAAGGGGGTATGGAGAGGAAAGGAAATATGCAGTTCTGCTGGTTCTTTGCTTGTAATGTACATGCAGGTGACCAAGCATTTACAGCGTACAGAACTCACTAAAATTAGTTTCTATGGTAAAAGAACAAATCAATTGAACAAAACTGGTAAATCGGATTTTTTGCTGGAATATTAACCAAATAAGATGAGTAGCTGAAAATAATTTTCTTGGTCCCCAATTTGAAATGAAGTCTAAGGTAACAACCATTTGACCTTTTTTCAAAAGATAACCAGTGGTTATGGGAGAGGTTACTTATATATGGTGATATAAGCATAGCGATTTCCGGGTCTAGGAAATATCTTGAGGTGCCAACCGTTAAAGGAAGGATAATACATTTCAACCTTCTGAAAGTCTCCTGTTTTCAGCCACTGCTCGACTGTTTTCGTTTGGTTGATTGGCACCACAGATATCTTTAAAAATGATTTTCACCTGAGAAAGAATAAGTACCAGTTACAAATGCTTTCTGAAGCTGTCCGCTCAATCCTGTGGCCCAAGGTTTGACAGTAGATACCTTGTTGCTTCTACAGAGATATACGCCAATGATTAATAAGAGAACAATTAAGGCACCACCCATGGATACACCCAGTATTGCAACCTTCGAAGAGGAACTCCCATCCGATGTTTTGGTGTTTTTTTGAGAGGAATTAGTTGGAGGTAAAAGGGAAGGAGGTGGAGCAGAAATCGAAGGAGCTGGAGCAGTAGTAGATGTAGTGGAAATGGCTGGCCCATTTGAGGGGGCGGCAGCCGCAGCAGGTGGAACTGGAGCGCCTGCTGGTGGAGATTGTTCAAGGGAAGGTGGAGTTGGGAATATGCCGCTCCCAAATTGCAGCAGTCTCCTATGACTAGCATCTTCCTTGTGGACACCATTCCTAGCAAAGATATAAAGGAGCATTAGCACACACAGAAAAAATAATAATAATAATAATAATATCACGAATAAAATAAAAATAAAAACAGCAACCTAATGTAAAAAATATAAAGAAATGCACATCACAAGTCACTAAGAGATCTTATGACAAAAGGGAGCACTACCTCCCTTCCAACATCTTTAGTCGCTTATATTTTCAAATTCATGAAAAAGGAAACATACTGTGCAAGATACAAACAGATTTAAGAACTGTCCACTGCATATTAACAACACTAAACTCTATAATCTACGATTTGACATGTATATTACATTCAAGACTTCCTATCACCTATCATTTGACACATTATATAACCAAAAATAAATTACTTTCAAATTTGCTGCAGCAACATACCAAGTAAAGAATTTTTTATTGCAAGACCGTCCCTTTTTGGCAGCATTAGACAGCTGCTCTTCATCTACTTGGGATTCAGAAATTATTTGAATTTCATTAATTTCAGGGGATATGCTACCAACGAGCTCATTGTTGTCCAGTAAACTGCAATTTAAGAAGAGAATCTGAATCACTATACAGAGAAAACAATAAGTTGTTTGCAACTAAACTTTGACCATTAGAGGTCATCAACCTACAGGATTATCGGTGAGCGATTAATGCCAAGATCGGATGGAAGTGGTCCTCTAAATTCATTGTAGCCCAAATCCAACAACTCCAATTCTTTCAGCTCTCCAAATCCTTCAGGAATAATCCCACTGAAAGAGTTGTTGCGCAAAATACTGCAGAGAAGAAATTTCAACATAAAAGGTCAAAACATAAATACCAGAAATCATCAAACAACCATCTAAAAAATTACACTGCTTACATAGACTTGATGTGAATCAAGCTTTTGAGCTCCGGTGCCAATGCTCCTTCGAGGCAAAGATCTTTCAAGTCCCTGCACATCACACACATTCAGCTTTATAGCATATTCAATTAGATATCAGTTAACTGCCAACGAAATCTAACAATCAGTAAAAATCCATTAGGTTGACAGAAAAAAATAAAAAAAAAACATGAAAAAAAAACTATTAAAACTGATAATTTTCCTATCAACCAAACAGAGAGCAGAAAAGCAAAGTTTTTTCACAAAGGTTACTTACAAAACGATGACTTTTCCCTCGGAACACTCAACTCCGAACCACGAACACGGATCATTATCTGTATCACTACCTTTCCAATTCGATAAAGCGCCCAACGGATCACTTACCACTCTCTCTCTTAACCTCAAAAGAGCCAAACCTGC
>JANKKB010029714.1:0-16449 GCA_026225775.1 Bursera palmeri | reverse complement strand
GAAATTATCAATGTTTCTGTAAAAACTAACACTTACCCCCTAAAAATCTGGGGCGTAAGTGTTAGTTTAACAAAAGTTTAGAATTAAGTGTTTTCTCAAAATTTAACGGGGGGGTCAAGTAATTTCTTCCATCTCTATTGATCCATATATTTAGATTTTTTTTTTTTTGGTCATCTTTAGTAATTTTATTTGAAGTAAAACTTTTAGAAGAGAAAATTTTTTAAATGAGGTCTACTGAGTTAAAATGTTGAACCTCTGTAACGCAAATTCTGAAAAACTACCACTGAGCCTCAAATTGGTACCGTTGCGGCGGTTACCCGAGTGCAGAATTGGACTCCAAGTCAAAGAGCTACCGCTGCGATGCAAATTAGTACCGCCACAGCGGTGCATCGATATTTTTGAAATGTGCTTTGTTCTTTTTATGGAGAGAAGGGCAAGTTTGCCCCTTTTTTAACCTAAATTTGAACTAGATATTTAAGAAGTTTTGAAGAGACAAAAGAGGGGAGGATGGCCATCAAGGAGAGGAATCAACTCTACTCTAGAGAACGAAGCCGAGAGTGCAGGAGCTTTGATGAGTTTCGAATTCCCTTGTGATTGAGAGATGCTTTAAGTAGTTAGAAAATGATTCAATAAAATTATATTTGATATCCCATTCGTTTTGTGATCGATTTCAAGGATGAATATGATTTACTGTGTTTATTTGAATTACCTATTTGTTTAATTAGATGCGCAACTAAGAAATCAAATTAGGCAATTCCTTGTTAACCTAGGGTTTTTAATACGCAATCATTAGGGATTCTAGGTATTAATAATAATTTGTAATTGTAACTGTAAAGTAATTCATAGTCTCAAGTTAAAGATTCACGAGTTTTGGGTTTTGCCTAGTCCAAATATACTTTCTATGTGCTTTACGTTTATTGGATTAAATTTATTAAGCGTTTTTCTAAATTATTAAATAGATAGGGTTAATTAATAAGTATACTTTTAATTAACTAAAAAGGATAGGTGGATACATTACAATAGATATGGAATGCATCAGGCTAGAGTTCTTATTAAAAGATTTAATTCCTTCTTCACATAAATTGAATTGAGATACTTAAATTAATTAAGTTGATGAGTCTAGTTATTAAAGTATTGTTTCAATCACCGTTGTCTTCCAATATTTTACTTAGTTGATTTAATTTCAATTGTTTAGTTATTTTTATTAATTACAATTTCCTTTTGCATCTTAGAAAAATTAGATTTTAGAGATTGAAGTTTAAGTTTTATTTCAAAAGAATCATAGACTAGTCATTGTGGATTCGACTCTTGCTTACACCATACTACTTAACATATTTAGGGGATAAGTAAGGAATTACTTTTGGGTGATCAATTTGGTCACGCCAGATTTTAGCGTCATTGTCGGGGATTGGCGATTTTTATGATTTTTGATCTACTTTTACTTCAGTTAAGATTTCTAGAATATTTATTTTTCTCATTTATTTTTTTTTTTAATTTTTGTTTTGTATCAAAAGTTTGTTGAATGCGCAAAAAGAAAGTGACCACATCTTATGACCTCAGATCAAAAGGACCCATTCAACTTGAACCGTTAACACCTATGATAGAGACTACATCATCTTCAGAGACAAGTGAATTAGAAGCAGAGAGAGGAGATGGTAGAAATAACCAATAGAGATAAAACATTGAAGGAGTTGGCAGCTCCAGATTTGAATCAACATCCCTTATGTATAACCTTCCCTACTTCGAATACAGCCACTTCTTTTGAACTGAAGTCTGAATTGATTCATCTTCTGCTAACTTTTCATGATCTTGTAAGTGAAGATTCTCACAAGCATCTGACAGAACTTCATGTAGTATACATGAGTATGAAACCTATGGGGGTGACGGAGGAGCAAATCAAATTGAGAGCCTTCCCATTTTCGCTGTAGGATGCAGCTAAGGATTGACTGCACTATCTACCCCCTAGAAGTATTACCACCTGGAGTGAAATTAAGAGATTATTTTTGGAGAAGTACTTCCCAGCTTCAAGAGCGACAACCATTCGAAAAGAAATTTACAGTATAAGGCAGTACAATGGAGAGTCCCTTTATGAATATTGGGAGCGATTCAAGAAGTTTTGTGTGAGCTGTCCCCATCATCAAATTAGTGAACAGCTGCTGATCCAATATTTCTATAAAAGCCTTCTACCTACAGAGAGGAGTATGATTGATGCAGCCAATGGAAGAGCCTTGGTGGATAAAACTCTGGAGGCTGTACGAAACCTGATTGCAAATATGGCTGCCAACTCTCAGTAATTTAGCACTAGGCTTGATCTTCATCCTAGACATGTCAATGAGGTAAACATTTCTTCTCTTAAACATCAGATTTTGAATCTAACCTCTCTTTTTCGTCAAATTGCTGCAGGTAACATGCAGATTATAAAAGCTTATGAGATTTGCTCGATGGTAGGGCATCAAACTGATATGTGCCCAACTTTTCAAGAGGAGCCCATTGAGCAAGTTAATGCAGTGGGTAGTTTTCCTAGACAACCATAAAAGAAGTATGATCCATACTTGAACACGTATAACCTCAGATGAAGGAATCACCCCAATTTTAGCTATGGAAATCCACAGGCAAATCAGCCCGCTGCTCAAAACCATCAGGGCTACTAGTAATATAGGCAGCCATATCCTCCTACACAACAACCAGACCAAACATTAAATTCTGGTACGTTTCTAAAAGATATTGTTAAATCTCTTATGACTAACACTTTACAATTTCAACAGAAGACCAAGGTTAGCATTTGAAGTTTGGAAAATCAAGTGGGCCAGATGGCATTTGCAATCAGTCGGTTAGAAGCACAAAGTTCAGATAAGCTACCTTCTCAAACGATTCTGAATCCAAAAGAAAATGCAAGTGCAATTGTTTTGAGAAGTGGCAAGGAGGTTGAGAGTCCAACTAAGGAAACACCTACCTCAGCAAAGCAAGAAAAGGAGAAATACATCATTGAAGACAAGGACTTTCATGATGATGACAATGTACTTAAGTATAAGTTTTCACCTCTTTCTGATTATAAACTAGTACCTTTCCTCAGGCTTTAGCAAAATCTAGAAAGTATGAGCATCATAGATATCGAACTGAAAGCAAGTAAAATTAAAGTCAAATGAATGAATTGAGTAATATACTCACATCTATTTTATTATTAAAGATATAAATTTTTTTACTAAGTTTTTAAATTTAATTATTAAATTCATGTGTCCTAATAATAAATAAATATCTAATTAATTTATATATATTATTCAGTGAATTATATTTAATTTATTTATGTTATAATGAATTATTAAATTATTAATTATATATAAATTTTTAAATTTTATTTTATTTTTTATGTACTAAATTAATAAATTAATAATTATTATAAATAATTTTTTTATTACAATTTATTTCTTAAATAAGTGCTTTAATTTATTATAAATTAATTAATATTTATTAAATTAGATAATTTATATTAATTTATAATAACTTATTGATTTATTGGATCAGATGGGCCGACCTAGGTCATGGGCCAAGACCGTGTGGTCCAGGTGACAAACCAATCCTAGAAACCTCACCACCAATCGGGGTTTTCTAACAACCTTGAACATTCAACCAACCCAAATACATTTCCAGCAAATCCCACTAACATTTCAAACAAAAATCATCATAACATTATTCAAATTCAATATTCCAACTAACAAAAAAGTAGAAATTCAACCAAAAAAAAATAGAAGCAAATCGGGAGTGAGTGAGAGAGATTTCTTACCGACAGCAATTCGATTATTTTTAAATGTAAAGGATGGAATTTAGTACAAAAAAAGAATGTAAAGTAAAGACGGTGCCGACCATGTCCCAACGTGGTAAAAGGTGAATCCAGATCACAAAGCCGTCTAGATCTGTGGATTCTAGATCCAACCCAGATCACAACATTGAGCAAATAGTGGAATCCAGGTCACTCTGTAATGCACAAAAATAGTTTTTTTTTTTTTTTAATTTTGAAGCGAGTGAAGAGGCGAGGGAGATATGGGATTGAAGGGTTGGTCACTATGAGGCTATAACGAATGCAATCGGTGATGGAAAGGAAGCGATTTGAGACTACAGAGGGGAACTCCAATCCTGTTTCCCGTGAAGAAACTGAAAATGCCTCTAGTGACATGGAGATTGAAAGGAAATCAATATAATATTCTTTAGAAGTATGCTCTACACGTATAATCATGCTTTGGGCAGGGAAGAAACCTATTTGATTACATGTTTACCCTTGTATTGTTAAGTAAGAGCGCTTAAGTTAGCGTAAGTTTTTTTTATATAACGGGTCGTTGAAAAAACAAATAAATTCTTTGGTGGGGCCAAGAATTTTCCTGGGAAAAAGTGTTTTTCCTATGAAACGAATAAGGAAAGTTTGACTTGACCCAACACATTGAACATTGAACAATGGATCCAAAATCCAAATTGAACTTCTCATTCGATCTCAATTCCCATCCTCGTTTCAACATTTTATTTTTAGAAAATTATCAATTAATTAATTAATTGATTAATCAATTAACCGTCCCTCCATTTTTGTCTCTCGCTTTCGTGGGGCTTTAGTTTTTAATTTCTACCCCCTTCAGTTCTCATCCTAAAACCCTCCCCTCTCTCTTTCACTTCTCTCTGGTTCGGGTTGAGGTGCGTTATGATCAGATCTCTTCCTTATTTTCCGTTTGGTTCCTCTGAATATCTGTCGGAAAAGTTTTATCTCACCAACCTCTAACCGAGCTAAAGCGAATTCTGATCTTGTAAATATATCTTCAAATAAGATCAACGTTAACGTTTTTTTTTTGCGTTTCTCAGTTTTCTCGGCAACCAAACACTGAGTTTTTCTTTCTTTTTTTTTTTTTTCAGGAAACTTAACTTTTTACGTTATTTTATTTGTTCTGTTGATCGTTTGTAATAATAAAATAATTGTATAATTTGTTTAATTCTATATTGTTAAAAGTGAAAGGAAATGATGGTGATAATGCTTTCGTATCAGATTCGTTATTTATTTATGTTTGGGTTTAATCTGTGTTGCCTGTGGCTTTCAGTTGAATTAGTTACATAGCCATGGCGAGGAAGATGCTTAATGACGGGGAGCTGAGCAAGCCTAATGAAGAAGAGGCCCACTATGACTTTGACTTGTTTGTTATTGGAGCTGGAAGCGGTGGCGTTCGTGCCTCTCGATTTTCAGCTAATTTTGGAGCTAAGGTGTTTATCTCACTTGCAAGTGACAATGAAAGTTTTGTTCAGTTTTGTGTGTCTGCTGTCTATGGATTCTGATTTGAAATTATCCATCTTATAACTGTTATATTTACTGTTCAGTTTTGTTAGTTTTTGGTTTCCAGGTCTTGCGAAGTCTTCTTCTGTTTCTACCATAAAGCCTGATTTAAAATGATTTGCTGTTTTGTTTTGTCGTCAATGGGA
This sequence comes from Bursera palmeri, assembly GCA_026225775.1. Lineage (NCBI taxonomy): Eukaryota > Viridiplantae > Streptophyta > Magnoliopsida > Sapindales > Burseraceae > Bursera > Bursera palmeri. The sequence goes on along the minus strand of JANKKB010029714.1, from coordinate 10,998 downwards.
AGCTGATGCTTTATAGTTGGAAAAATATTAACTGTGGTTACCTTCACAAATCTGCTTTTTGGCCTTGTGATTTTCTTGATTTCTTATAGGTACAAAGCATGCATGCATAATTAATGATGCATCAAACTGTTTCAAAATCTAATTTTCTCTTTTTACTTGCAATTGTTTAATTGGTTGGGCATGATTTCATTTCGTTTTGAGACGCTCATTTAAACAAATTTTGTTGTAAGTCTTGCTTAAGATAGATTCCCCCAAAATGATTCTTTTCTTACAAATATCCATTATTTTCTGAGAGAAGCAATCCACCATTAATTATCCACTAACAATCTACTGTATCATCTTTCAAGGTTGGGATATGTGAGCTTCCTTTTCATCCGATTAGCTCAGAAGTAATTGGGGGAGTTGGGGGAACGTAAGTTGATAAAAATTATAGTCTTTAGTCGTTTTTTCATTTCTTTTTCTGTTAGTCTTTCTTGGCAGCTTAGTTTTGGTATTAGCATTTGCTTCTCAATTAAAATTCGGAACAAGTATTTTTTTGATTTTGTAGACTTGGTGTTACCACTGGCTTTGGTCAATATTATTTATTAGAAATATCCATTTCTGTCTTTTGGGATTTCCAGGTGTGTTATTCGTGGTTGTGTTCCCAAAAAGATATTGGTTTATGGAGCATCTTTTGGAGGTGAAATTGAGGTGAGATTGAATTTCATATGAGCATTACATGATATTTATTGCTGAAAGTTGTATTAAACACTTAGCCAAAACTTTAAGTTTTTGTTGGTCTCTTTTTGCTTCCTGGTGAAAAAGGACGTAATGAAGAAATTCTGTAAATGTTCTGTTCAATAAAAGCCTTCATTGTGATTATTTTAGTGCTTGCAGATATCAACTTCTGTACCCAAATTTTTTCCTGTTTCGTATAAATAAAAAATCGTTAATGGTTTTTTTTTTTTTTTTTTGGTTAATTTGTAGGATGCNTTTCGTATAAATAAAAAATCGTTAATGGTTTTTTTTTTTTTTTTTGGGTTAATTTGTAGGATGCAAGGAATTATGGATGGGAGGTGAATGAAAAAGTTGACTTCAACTGGAAAAAACTTCTGCAGAAGAAGGTTGGGATTTATTTGTTGATCTATATATAGATAATTAATGATAATATTTATCGTATGTTTAAAATAACCTGATTATATGTTTGTGATTGATGCTTTTTTGTTTCATTCCCCTGTATTTTTATAGTTTCCTTCTTGAGTTTGAATGAGTTCTTAAGTGAAAGAAAGATAAAAGGTAAATCGCATAAAGTCTAATTGATAGTCCAATGGTTGAGATGGTTGATGAGTTGGCATTATTAAATTCAATTTTTTGACTTTAAAACTCAATCATTTGATTTGGTGAGATCAAATGTTATAATTTATGCTAATAAATTGTGTTAAAAATTGGTGTCAAAAGATACCTCTTATATATATCAGGCATACATATTAGAGCTTTTATCTTTCTTAGGTTTAATACCAAAACAAAAAAAAAAAAAAAAGAAAAAAAGAAGATCTTATCTTTCTTTTCTGTCTATTATTGGAGTATGAGATATACCAGAAAGTACTGGGCTCCTTCATTCGAACAATCAGATGCAAGTCATAACATTTGTTGGTTCTTGAGATTTGTTCACTTTTTCTTAAAATTTTAGTTGTGGGATTGTTCCATTTGTTGGCTTCCCTTAACTAAAACTTTTTCTTGAAACTTTGGTAAATAGTAGTAGGACAAGTGAGCGTAAAAAGTTTTCATCTAATGGATTCAGAGTGAGGGCTAGGTGTAATGTTGATTTTTCTAAGTCCAAGTGTTTTATCTCAGCGCTTATCTTTCTTATTCTTTGTCTATTATTGTAATTTTTAAAAATTCTTTTGGTACTTGTTTTATCTCCTTACTTGCTTTGAGAATTTTTTGGAGTCAATCATGCTAATTACATTGGTATAGTACTAATCTTTTTGCTTTGTATGTATCATTTGATTTTCCCGATTAATTTTTTTTCTAAAATTGCAGACAGATGAAATAATAAGATTAAATGGAATTTATAAGCGATTATTGTCAAATGCTGGAGTTAAATTATTTGAAGGAGAGGGAAAGGTAGTTGGTCCTAATGAAGTTGAGGTTACACAACTAGATGGAACTAAGTTATGTTACTCAGCAAAACACATATTGATTGCAACTGGAAGTAGGGCTCAGCGTCCTCCAATTCCTGGGCAGGTAGATTTCTTGCTCTCATTTCTGGTATAATTGAAATTCATCCTGTATAATATGTATATTGGCTGCACTTTGACATTTTGCAACTAGGTTTTAAATGTTAAGCAAATATTATGCTTGTACTATATCTTTTTCCCTAATGCCATTGAAGATCTAGTGCCTGTCTGCTGCTATTTACTGACATATAAAAATCAATTGGGTTTGTTCTACCTTCAAGATCTGTCTTCTATCATCTGAAGCAGAGATTACTTATGGTTTGTGTTCTTCTGAGGTAGTTTGGGAGGAACCATCTGTGCAGGGGGCAAAGCTAGGATTTTAGTTTTTGGTGGGCTGAAACATCATATTATCGTTTAAGTTCAATAGGACATTTACCCAAAACTATATATCAATCAAATAGGGATATTCATTAAAAATTAATTTAACATTTAGCTTAGCTATAGTTAAGAATGATACATTTTAAACAAATTAACAGGAGCAATAAAAATAATGGATTATTATAATATTTTACCATAGTTTTAGAAATCACAATATAGTCCCTGTCATCTGCTGCCTTTAAATGTTAAATAAATTTGAAAAGGGCAAAATGGTAATCACAGTGCTTTGAATATCGAAAATACAATTAAATCATCCCTTCACAGCGGTTACACCACCATGGCAGCCCCTTCACTCTAATGGCCACTGCACCAAACACCAAAATAATCCACAACAACCATCTTTTTCTTCTGTGTAAGGTTCAATACCAATCTTGCTTCCATCAAACAGTCTCTGTGATAATACTGCCCACAAACTTAATCATAGAACATCCAGAAATCACTGCATACAAAATTCCCCCAAACCCACGACATCAAATTCCAATCTTTGAGAAAATTTGAGAAATAAGTATGTTAAATAAAAAAAGAAAACCAAAAAATGTAAGAAGTGCTGTCGAATGAGAGATCTCAACTTGTTTTGGTGGTGGTTTTAGTGACCACAACGATGGAAATAGACAGCATTTGAGACAAACCTGCTTACAATCTCTGCAACATGAGTCTTGACCATAAAAATGGTAAATATAAGCTCAGAGTAAAAAATAGATCAAACAAAAGAAGCTCCAAAGCTTATATAAGAGTAACTCACTTGCAGGTAAAGCACTGGAAGGAGCTGAAGACACATTACCAAGAGAAGCTAAAGAGACCCAAAACCAACATCTTGTTCCCGTTCCATGTATTCTCAAGAAAACCCTTCTCAGATATGAAAACTTCAAGCTTTAAACTTCAAACCATTGCAAGAAACCGAAAAATTGGCGTCCCCAACAATCAATCGCAGTTTTTGTTGGCAAAAGAAACAAATGAAAACAAAAACGCACAAACTACAACAAAAAAGTTTCTTACTTTTTGTATTAAAAGAAAAAAAAAAAACCAACCAACCCTTGTGGTTGATGAGTGGCTGCATTCAGTCGTACTTAGAGTATTGGGTGTGAGTGTGGTGCTGTGAAGACAGTTGGGCAGTGTGATAGGTGCGAGGTAGCGGTGGTTCCAATGATTGGTGCGAGTTGGTAGGTGGCTGCAGTGAGGGCATGCAACAGACAAGGAATTTTAGTTGTTGTTTTTACTTTTATTTTTTGGAAAAAAATTATTAAAATATCAGAGCCTTTGGATTGGAATATTCCAAATTGAAATTTGCAGTATCCTAATCCAAAGGCTCTACTGGTCCCTTTATTTATTTATTTTATTGATTTCTTAATTTAATATAAGGGTATTGAAGTCATTTTACTGTTTTAAGTCACTTTTTGTCACAAAAGTTAGTAATGGTTACTAACAGCAGGGACTATGTTGTGATTTTTGAAACCACGGGTTAAATATTGTAACATAAGGTAACCTTAGGGGGAAAATTGTTGTTAACCCAAAAAATAATTCTTCAAATAATCTAAATCAATATATTAAAAGACCCAAACCTTTGGTTTTGATAAAAAAATTATATCCACTGCCAATTAAGAAAATAAATTTGTAATGTTGAAGATGGCAAGCACAAAGAAAGGGAAGTCTTGATGAAGAAAGGTAATTTTTTTCTTTTATTAGTGAAAATTAAGATAATTATAAAAAGAAAATGTAAATATAAAAAGTTAATTTTTGATAATTTTGTAAGTTGAAAGAGAGGTAATAAAAAGTTTAATTAGGAAAGAGAATTAAAATGATAAAGGATTTTAAAATATAAAATATCAAGGAGTTACCACTAGCGGCTTTAGATTTGTGTGAATGTGGGGGCGAAACAGAGAAAAGCAGCCTGGTAAAATTACATTTTTCTACTTTTTATTGTATTTTATTTTTAACTAATTTTATAGAGCCACTATTAAGCCTGGGGTTGGCTAGGTGGCCATGGCGATGTCAGGCCTAAATGTAGCTCTACCAATGCATCTGTCTCAAAAATTTGAAGGAAATTGAATGAATTAGTGCATAACCTGGAAACACACATGTTAATATGTCTTTACCATTTCTATGGCCACACTACTATAAGAAGTGGTTCTTAAAGTGAAAACTACCATTGGCTCTTGTTTAAGACTCTAATTTGTTCTTTGAGCTTGAATTTCTGGTTATCTTGATTTATAATTGTTTATTGAACCGTATTGTTTTCTAGCATCTCCTGTACTTCTGTGCTCCATGCTTTCAATGCATGAAGTAGATCCTTCGTGCTTATAGTTCTTTTTTCTCAACTGATGGTGGAATTTGAAGTGAACTTAACTTTATGATCATCTTGAAACTAGCTACTGGTTATTTCTCTACTGAGATACACTCTATTGACTTTTTTTATGTTTTGATTTTGAAATTTCAGGAGTTGGCTATAACCTCTGATGAGGCATTGAGCTTGGAAGAATTACCTAAGCGTGCTCTGATCCTTGGGGGAGGGTGCGACTCTTATTTCTTAATATGTGCTGACTACTACTGTTATTGTTAGTATTGCTTGGTATGTTGATGATCTTAGATGATTATTCTTTCTATTTATTTAGGTACATTGCTGTTGAGTTTGCTTCCATATGGCGAGGGATGGGCTCTGCTGTGGATCTATTATTCAGGAAGGAACTTCCATTAAGGTCTGTTTTCACTTTCTGGTGCCTGGCTATTTGATCTTGAAATTTTGAAACTGTGGAATTGATTGTCATTAGTATATATTACACGATACGGTATCAAAATAACCATAGAGGTGTTCCTATTAGAATTTGAAATCCAAAAATCAATTTGGAAGTTTAACATGCTTTTTTGACATCTGGTGGGATTTGGACCCTTTAGAAATTTAGATCATATTAAATTTGTTTAGGTGAAATTTTTGGATGACGGTTGCAGGGAAATATTGAGAAATGAAATTTGTGACTCCTTTTACCATAAATTTTTTGAAAATTTAATTTAATTTAATTTAATTTTTTTTTTTTTTTACCAACACATGCAGTTGATTCATGGCATGTGCAAGTTTACATACACTGTTATCTAAGAGGAAGCTAATAATATAGCATGATAGAAATGTGGTGCCTTTTGAAAGGTGGGTTTAAAAGTTTTTGTCAAGGCTTTTGTGGTAGGGAGGCAACCCACTGTTTAGCTAAACAAAATGAATGTTATTCTGAGTATGCTGCAGGCACCTTTTGCTTGTGCTTTCTTTTCAATGGCTTCCTGTTAATTTCCTGACTCAGATAGAAAGTAGCTTCTAACTTGTACATGATGTCATCTTGATTTTTGGATGATGATTAGAAGTTATAGACAAGTTTGCCATTTTACTATTAAAGAGAGTGAATCTCTTTGTGAATGTGCCTGCTTCATTTGCTTATTATTGTTGAGAAGAATTTTTCCCTGTGAATTGTTGGTTGGTATAACTCTCTAATTGTTACTGAACACTGTATACTTTGTGATCTGCAGAGGTTTTGATGATGAAATGCGGGCAGTGGTTGCTAGAAATTTGGAAGGTAGGGGAATTAATTTGCACCCAAGGACTCATATATCAGAGGTACCTATTGCAAGTTTCTTGATTCACATCACTTGCATTTATTTTCCTGAAATATATATTTATGTGTATTCATACGTTCAAATTTTATGTTGTCAATCTTCTTAATGATTATTTTCCAATTATTTCCACATGATCTTATGCTAATAATAATATCCATAAATTCAGTTGACTAAAACAGATGGGGGAATAAAAGTTATTACCAATCATGGTGAAGAACTGATAGCAGATGTTGTACTCTTTGCCACTGGTAAGTACCCTCCCCTATAAATAAAAGTGCTTTTAAGCAATTTTCCATTGCGCATCCTGTCAAGATAATGCATGTTCTTCATGTTATTAAACAGCAAATGATGAACAGCTTATTTTATTTTTTTACTTTTTTATGTTAATTAATTTAGTTTTTTTCACTCCTCTTTTCTCTCTTTCTCCTTCGCAAAGTACTACCTATTTCTCCCGGTACATGCTTACAACATACACATAAACTCATACCTGTCTATTTATCATCTCTCTAATGTTATCTATTTGCCAATTTACATGCTCCCTTCCTTCCATTCTTTCTCTAAATACTTGCATATATATGTATCATTGTGTTTTACAGCTTCTGGCTTTTTCTTCATGTTTTTCTTTAATTGCTGAAATACTTGTCTTATCTTTCTCTTTATTTTATTTTATTATTTTTTTCATGTTTCCCAAAAGTATCTTCTCTCCTTCCCCCTCCCTTCCTATCTCTCTCTCTCTCTCGCATGCCCACTTTTATGCAAACACAAAATGAACATATTCATATCTGTTATAATCTCTCTAATGGTATTTATTTCATTAAGTTTTGTTTTCCAAAGAAATTTACATCCCACTGTGCTCTGCTTTCCCTCTATCTCTATGCACATATGCATGTATCATCTCCTCCTTGTATTTATATCTCAGATGTTTGTGGAAGAAGTTTGCATGCCTGCAATCTTACAGATCATTTATAAAATGGCCTAAATATAAAAATTTGGGCTGTGTTTCCTATGATTATGGCTCTTAAAAAAACATGTAAGCCATTGCCTGAACTGATTCAATTAAGCAGGAAATAAAGAGTTGGTTATATTTACCATATGGTAAATTTAATATATGGGTATTTGGAAGTACTTTTTTAGAGTACCCAATACTACTCTTAGAAGTTCTTCCATATATGAGGTAATCTTTGCTCTTTGGAAGATTACGCTCTTTTACAAAACTGGAGCATTACTGGGCACCATTGTTGTTTATATTCTTTATATCGATTTATCTAATGCATTTACTTTGATCCAGTCAATCTGGCTGTGCTTTCTCTCTCCCAGAAGAACGAAATATTTGACTTCTTCTGAGACAATTTTGTTTTCTTTTACATGTAACAGGTAGGATTCCTAACACCAAAAGGTTGAATTTGAAATCTGTTGGCGTGGAACTTGACGAGATGGGAGCTGTGAAGGTCACTAGCTTTCTCTTCTGCTCTTTTTGCTTTACTGAACTTTTGTAGTTATTTTTGTCAGAGATTAGCTGACATATCTCTTTCATTTGTTACAGACTTGTCAACCTATCTAGTTTTTCATCTTCTGTTACTCAAAATTACAAAAAACTCTGAATTTTCATTAGTTGTTTTATTTTTCAGGAATAGGTTTTGGCCTTTTCACTGTGGAATTTATAATTAAAATTGTGTCATCCAAGAAGATGACATAAGCACCAAAACGCATGTATGCATGATGTCCAGTTATCCCTATTGTAAAGAAATCTGCAGTTCACCTTTTTTTTTGTTATGAGCTCTAAGTTTCTGTTTACAGTTTGAATCCAAACCTAAGGGGCTTGTGAAATTCTTTTTGATTCCCATAAAGGCACGTGATACCTTTAGGCTTATTTTACAGATCCATATAGATTTCTTCCCATTTTTGCACCTCATGTTAGCGGGATTTTAGCAGAGCTGGAAATTATGCTAACTCTTTCGAGGCCAAAAGTTGACGTTAGCTGGGTCGGTGTCCAACCAGGAGATAGGTTTTGTGGGATTGGGGTTCAGTGGAGAGAAAACATAACTGTATAGTGATACATTCCTTGGTTTCGTTAGTTATAGTTGGTTTATTTAATAGGAAAAGGCTCTGCTAGGGTTTCCTTGTGAAATGTATGAACATTGTTTGAGTGTTTGTGTTGAACCCTACTATTGTTAATCATTTCTTTACATGGATAAACTGTTGAATTTATTGCTTTTATACCATTCATTGTTCAATCATGTCCTGGGAAAACTGCATTTGCTACTCTTATTAAAAAGATCTCTTTGCCCTTCATTCTTTTGCAGGTAGATGAGTACTCACGCACCAACATACCTAGTATATGGGCTGTTGGTGATGTAACAAATCGAATGAATCTTACTCCTGTGGCCTTAATGGAGGGAACATGCTTTGCGGTATGTGCTTCGTCTGAGCTTGATCAATTTATATTCATTAAATCTGTGATCTTTTATTTTTATTTCTCTGGTATAACAAATTTATTGCATTTTATTCAAAGAATTATTTCATTTGCATTGCTTGCAGAAAACTGTTTTTGGTGGGGAACGCTGCAAACCAGACTACGGCAACATTCCTTGTGCTGTATTTAGGTAATAGTTTTTCATTTCTCAAAAACATGCCTCTGCCCTTTTATCTTCTATTTTGTTTGCCCCTCTCCCAATTTAATAATAATAACTATTATTATTATTTTGGATATAAGAAACTAAAAATTGATAGAAAAGAAAATTATAGGTAAGGTACATTGGTGGATTAGATATTCAAAAAGAGATCAAAAACATTTCAAGGGTAGTGAACAAGCAATCCATCCACTAAAGGACTAGCCTCAGAACAAAAACTATACATAATGATACATCATAAGCCCTAGAAAGTCAGTCAACCAAAAAACCTAATATGAACAAGTATAACCCAAAACTCCCTCTTAGTGGATGTCAAAACTCAAAACTCAATGCCCTAAGAGAAGCTAAAAGCGAAACTCTTTTTCACAAAAAATGGATGTCATGATCTCTATCATCTTACACTTCCCTTGAATCAAAGGAAACCAAGCTATACTACCAAATTAGTACAAAACTCATTCCTGATTAAGATTTATAATCAAGAAAGAAGCATCCTAAAATTCTTTTGAAATAGAACCCCAAAGAGAAGCAAAAGGTCTAATTCTATCCCATAATTTGCCAAAATTATGTAGTCCTTTCTCACCAAAATTACTATTCTTTCTTTCTTGTCATATAACCCAAAGAACAGATGAAATGATGCATCTCCAAAGAGTTTTAGTCTTCTTTTCCTTCTCAAAGAGCCAATATATATATATATATATATATATATTCTCCATAAGTAAAGAATCACAAGAACCTGGTAGTCCCCATTTTATTGTTTATGAATTAGTTGAGATCTGAACTCCAACTTGCCTGGTTGGCCTTATAAGTCAGGAACTTGTTTATTATAAAGAGGTAGTATCGCATGACAATTCTGTTTTTGGACTTTTACAAACCTTCTGTGACATTTTTAAATCTTAATTGGACATGTAACTGAGGCTCTTTCAGTGTAAATAAGAATGCTTTACTATAGGAGTTTGGAGCCTATTAGTAGAAATAGCTATGAGTTCTGTATGCTAGAAGATTTCAGGGAAAATTGCTACAGTTGAAAATGCAATGGGCGAATGGGGTCTCACCTTGGAAGGGTATAAATTGATAATACCATTAGATTTTAATTATACTCACCAAATTGTTAATGTTAAGTCATGGAATCTATTTTATTGTAAAATCCTTCTGGCTGCTTACATTACCTTTCGATTGTTAAACATGAAGCAGAATAATCTCAAGAAAAAGTTGTTATTCTATTTTCTTTCTTTTTCTCTCATGAATGATTATCATCTGTGATTTACCATTTGCAGCATACCTCCTCTATCTGTGGTTGGTCTCAGTGAGGAGCAGGCCGTAGAGCAAGCAAATGGTGATATTTTGGTTTTCACATCAAGTTTCAATCCCATGAAGAACTCCGTCTCTGGGTATGTATAGTGGATCTCATTTGAGTGAATAAATAGTTAATAATTGTACAGTAGAGCAGGTTGCCAAACTGATGAGATAATATGCATTAAAAAATTGGAGGTTGAAAGCATCCTCATTTGGAGACCTGTGCTAGCTCAGCATTTGTTATGTCTCTAAAGATCTCCTGAGATAGCACTTATAGGGTTAATTGGGTTTATGAGTAGCTGTGGAAAAATTCAATCTCTTTGTATTATTCTCATATGAAGAGGAAGAAGTCTAATTAAATAGAATTGTCACATTGTTCAAGAAGGAAATAAAATATACACTGTACTGGAAAAGGAAAGACAATTAAGGAAATAAGAGAAAAATAAAATCAGATCCTAAAACTAGATACAGCCCTATATACAACTCATATAAACTCCTTTCAACACTCCCCCTCAAGCTGATGAATATACACTTTTCATTCCCAGCTTGGAAACTGATAGAGCTAGACCCATGATTCAGTATTCTAGAAGGAAGGGAATAGGACAGAATAGTAATATGAGAGGAGCTGGAGCTGTAACGGAATAACTAAATGGGTAATGAAGAGTGACAGTGAAATGGTGAGCTGGATGATAGTGAGCTGGAAGAATCAGTTAGAAAATTAGTTAGAAAAATAGAATAAATATTGTAGTGGTGAGAGTATCGAGGCAGAATGAGAAATCAGTAAATGAGTGTATGGAGGTTCTAGCCCTCGAAGCTAGTTGTTATTAGTGCAATCCTACTTTCATCTATATTTTCGCTCTGTTTCTTTTCTTAATTTGCATACA
>JANKKB010029713.1:8490-28273 GCA_026225775.1 Bursera palmeri | reverse complement strand
TATATCTTTCTATCCTTTTGTCAATATATTATTTACTAAATAACAAAATAATATAAACTCTTTAAAAATTAATAAAAATTTACAAAAAAAATAAAGATATATTTCATATACTAAATAATTTTTATAAATTTAAACAATTTACTAAATAATTAGTGAATAATTTCACTTACTAAAATTATTTAGTTTTTTGTAAATTATTTACTGAAATTTACTTGCTTAAGTTACTAAAATTATTTAGTAAATGAAATATATTTTTATTATTTAAATTTACTAAATTATTTAGTTTTTAGGAAATAATTTACTTGCTAAATTTATTAAAAATTATTTAGTAAATTATTTAAATTCATGTATATTATTTAGTAAATGAAATATATTTTTGTTATTTTTTATAAATTCTAATAATATTTTTATTAAATTTTATATATCTTGTATTATTTTAATAAAAAAATATCAATAATACCCTCAAAATGTTAATTAGTTTAAAAGGATTACAAAAAATAGAGTCTTTATGTTATTTTATAATCAAATGGATGAATTTATGTTTTTTGATATATTAGAGGGGTATTTATATATTTATTTTGAGTTTTCATTGTAACACCGTTAAATATGACTAAAAGAAATTATGTTTTAGAGAATCCGTTTTAATTTTATATTCAAGTGGAAAATCGATTAGGCGTGAAAAATTTTCGGGGGATCAAATGTAAAAAAAAAATATCCTGATTGTACGCACTAGAAGGAAACAAGATGTGCCACAAATGCATTCATGGTCAATTTTTTGAACCAACATTATTGAGGATGATTATCTTCTTTCTTTTAACAATAGTTAAGCAGCAATTGGCGGAAAGGTTATTTGTTCCTTTCTTTCTTTCTCTTACAAAAGTTTACCATTCGTTGGAACTTAAGATTCTTGACCTGGAAGAAAAGTCACAGTGCATAAATTTCTAAGAAGCCAAAGAGAGACTCCATTCTTTCAGCTGAAGAAAGGAAATAAAAAATTTAGAGTTTTTGGTCAAAGTGATCATCAGCAAATTCTAAACAAACAAATCAACGTTATAGTGGACCACTTGAAAGCTAATGTTGGGCAATGTGTCCACTGTTATTCTGGTCCTTACACAAAAAGTAAAAATGGAAAATCCACTCAACCATTCCCGCGTCGGTGGACGTCACAATTGACGTTTCCCATAGACTTTTCTATTTCTCACCCGCCAACGGTTAAGATTTTCATTCTAGTAGGGAGACCGACGTCCCTGATTTAATCAGCTCTGTGCGACATTCGCTTGATGTTACTTATGATCTTGCACATAGGTTGTAATCAAATTTAAGTCACGATCATGCATCTTCCACATAAGATGTACATGAATGGTACGCCGCAGCATGACACTTGACGCTGTTGCAACCTATGAACGACCGACCGAAATCGCGAGTCGTATCATCAGCATACTCTTCCTCCACTCCTCCTCGCCCGCCCAAATTTGATCTCCTTCATTAACTTCTGTACTCCTCTAACCCTGCAACCAGATCCAAATTCACGACATTAACTGTAACTTTTATTTTTAATGAATTAACGCCAGAGTCAGGCAAGGCAGACTCAGTGATGGCCGATTCGACGTCGTTTAAGGTTCCATACAGGAACCTCAGGAAGGTTGCCGAAGTGGAAATGGTTGGAGCCGATGAGCTTCACAATCATCGGATCGACTTGAATTCTAATGCTTCTTCTCCTTCTTCTTCTTTAATTGTTTCCAATGGAACCTCCAATTTTGCTACCAGATCGCAACGGTGTAGCTTTGTTACTCTCATTCTCAGTTGTACGGTTGCTGCCGGTGTTCAGTTCGGTTGGGCCCTGCAACTGTCGCTGTTAACTCCGTACATTCAGGTCTGCTTTCTCGGCTTTCTATTTCGATCTGGATCTCTTTTGTCTTCTTTGTTTAAGTGATCTGTAGCGTTTTTACACGATTTCGTCGTTTTCAGATTCATAGCTGTAGATTTTAATCTGTTGTGAGCAAATTGAATACATTTGATCGCCAGTTTTTGTAGATTGTGTTGTTAATTGTAGAAGGAGATGATTAATGGTTATAACTAGTTAGGTAACGGTTGCATTTAGATGCTAATGAGTTGAAGGTTCTCTTCTTCAGAAAAATTAGAAATTGACGTCTCAAATTTGAAACTTGAATTTCCTGCTGCCAAACACGAACTTTTCTGTTTTGTTGCTGGTGAAAGATCTGCACTTCATATGGTTTCTGGAAAATGACTTCAGCAAGCATAAGTAGCCATATAATGCCAAGTTTCAGAAAAATTGGATTTTAAGAGTAATGGGAAAAGAGAAATAATATGCAATGATACTTGGATGGTGATGTCCAATGTAAACCCTAGTCATGAACAATAGGCCATGAGGACAAGAGAGAAACTATGTTAAACACTTTTAAAATGGACGTGCGAATTCTATTTGATTTTGGCTTTCTTAATAGCTCTATTCAAAATTAAAGGATACATGGGAACAGGAAGGAATGAACATGGCTTGTCACTTTTTGTACAATCAATCATACGCAGAACTTGTTTTGTGCGTCCATTATGTAGTTATATTCCCTAATATAACATAAAGTGTTGAATGACTGAATATCAATGGTAAAAGTTATTAATATAAGAGAGTAGGTGAAGGAGGATAGGATATTTGCATGTTTTTATACCTTCCTTCAACTGTATTGAGTGTAAGGATATGTAGGAGTTTTTGTTTTAATGCAATTATTTTCTTCATTTTTGTTTTGTAATTCAAGCTTTGTCATAATTATTTGTGATACTTCATTTGGAGTTATGTTTAGCATATACAGCTTTCTTTATGCTTAATTGTGCTTCTTATATTAATGCAGACACTTGGAATAGAGCACGCCTTTTCTTCATTCATTTGGCTCTGTGGCCCCATTACAGGCCTTGTGGTAGGTGATGACAATCATTTTATAAATTATATTGTGAGTGATGACAATCATTTTATAAATTATATTGTGAATTGCTCTATAAAAAAGAAATCAAAACTTTGTACATGTCCGCTGCCAATTCTATCTTTTTTATTTAAATTTAGGCTTGTCTGAGTTATTTGCTCTTCTACACTTTAGGTTCAACCTTGTGTTGGTATTTGGAGTGATAAGTGTACTTCAAAGTACGGAAGAAGGCGGCCATTTATTCTTGCAGGAGCTCTTATGATCATGGTTGCTGTAAGCATTGATGAATTTCATGTTCATTTATTTCTTAAATTTGCTATCCCATGCTTTTTATCAGCTGAACTAAGTCTTGCAATTTAGGTGATAATAATCGGGTTTTCTGCAGACATTGGTTATATATTAGGCGATACAAAGGAGCATTGCAGGTTCCTTTTACACTTTTGATTCCTTGTCTTTTTATTGGACAAATATAAATATAAACTCAACACTGACCAACTCATCTATTCAAATGCAGTACATTCAAAGGTACTCGAACAAGGGCAGCATTTGTATTTGTTATTGGGTTCTGGATGCTGGATCTTGCTAACAACACAGTTCAGGTAAGATTTTGTTTTAGTAATTGTTTGCACATTGCTATCAGGGCCACATGAAAAGTAATCCCATTAGCGTTATTTATATGCTGGACAACTATGGGACTTTTATTCTTTTGTAGGGACCAGCTCGTGCCCTTTTGGCTGATCTATCAGGTGAATATTCCTTTCTGCTTTACTATTTTATCCATTTAGACTATTTTAGAACTAGTACCATTGAGGCCTCTTAATATTTATCCTTTTATTTCAAAGATTTTAGAATTACATACATTTTGATGCAAATCGTGATGAGCTATAATCATGCCTTAGGTCCTGATCAACGCAATTCAGCTAATGCTATATTCTGCTCATGGATGGCTGTTGGAAATGTCCTAGGATTTTCTGCTGGTGCTAGTGGACATTGGCAGAGGTGAAACTTTCTGGAAACAGTTTTCTGTTTGAGTGACATTTCTTTAGATGGGCATGCACACATCCTTTTTGGAAGTTCATCATATATAGTTGGACTTCGTTTACAAACTTTTTCTCCTGATTAAGCATTGAACCCTAAAGAAACTTCATGTTCTGCACTAGATGCTTGGTTGATTGATTCAACAATTTGCTTCTGCAGGTGGTTTCCTTTCCTAACAAGTAGAGCTTGTTGCTCAGCATGCGGAAATCTCAAAGCAGCATTTCTTGTGGCAGTGGTGAGTGATTTTTATGGTAAATTTCTTCGCTGAGTATTGTCTCAGTGCAATTGATGTCCCAATCATGTGGCTTGAGTCATTGTCTTCATTGTTGTTAAATGTGTAATGCTTAAATCAGATATATTTCGTCATAGACAAGTATGTTTAAGGTAAATTATGCTTTTCTGGAGTTAATTAATGCAGAACACCTTAATCCTCGAGCCTTTTTTAGTTACCTGTCTAGTATTTTAGCTATCTGCTGCTCTAGTGATGGGAGAAAAAAAAAAAAAATGCTTACACACACCAAGCTTCTGATTTTGTTTAATGCGAAATTCCACTCATTCTAGTTCTCGTAGTGGCGTATGTTTTTGTTGTCCATGCACATATATGATATTGTTTATATAAATCTATTTATTGCTTTTATTTACATTTTGTACTGTTTTCTATCAGTCTAAAAATTTGTTTTTCACACATGCAGGTCTTCCTGATTCTATGTACCCTTGTGACTCTACATTTTGCTAAAGAGGAACCACTAACTGTGAATCAGCCCAATCATTCTTTAGATTCTGCTCCTTTGTTGGATGAGCCTCAAAATAATGACCTTATCCTTTCAAAATCAAAGCCTGATATACCAGTTGCTGCTAGTGCCAATGGCAACAATGCTGAGATTGGCCATGAACAGGATGTAAATCAAAGACATGTCAACACAAAAGTTGAGGATCAGAATGAAAATTTCAGTGATGGGCCTGGAGCTGTTTTAGTCAATTTGTTAACTAGTTTAAGGCATTTACCCCCAGCAATGCATGCAGTGCTTATTGTTATGTCTCTTAGTTGGGTAAGTGTTTCTGTAATTATATTTATATAGAATATATGGACAAATTATGATCTTTTATGTTGTTCTTTTTGTCTCTATAAAGTGAGATAAGGCCTTTCGAGGGACTCCTGGTCCATTTTTGTACTTTTTTTCTACTCTATGACTAATGCCATCTTGCTATGTTTTCGATTCAGAAAAGATAAAAAATAAATAAAATAAAATAAAGACTTGAGTACTTGCTTTGGTAATTATGCATCTAGAAGTTTCCTGGAGTTGAAGGACTGAAGGTCAACTTTTTGCCAAATACATTTCTGTTTGTAATATGTAAAACAATATTGGGGTATTTATCACCTGGACCCCCTATGGCTTAAATATGTTACCAAAATCTCCTGTCATTAGTGATTCCTGGAAGTCTGGGCGATATAATTGCCCAAAAACTTTTAATGCCACTTGGAGGAGTTTGATGTTATGACAAACCACATGAGGTGTTTGTAGTATTTTAGAAACATCATTTGTGAGTTATATGTTATGATAAACCTCAATGTATTTTGGTAAACCCAGGATAGTAATTTTTAAACTTTGAAGTTCTCTCAATTACCATTATTATTATTATTATTTTAACTTGTCTCTATTCTTTTCTTATTCTGATTTGATTGTACATGCAGTTGTCCTGGTTTCCCTTCTTTCTCTTTGATACAGATTGGATGGGCAGAGAGGTTTATCATGGCAATCCAAAAGGAAATTCTTCTGAAGTAGAGTTATATGATGAAGGTGTCAGAGAAGGTGCATTTGGTTTACTATTGAATTCTGTAAGAGCTCAAAATTTAGCACCAGCAGTTTGATTTTTCCTGAATACGGCATTGTAAACTCAAATTATTTGATTAAGGCTGAAGTTGGTTAGATAATGTAAACTACACAATTTTCTCTAACATTTGTTAATAGTTCCCTCTCTCTTTTTTTTGGACATAGGTTATTCTTGGCATTAGTTCTTTCTTTATTGAACCTATGTGTCAGTGGATGGGTTCAAGGCTTGTATGGGCAATTAGCAATTTCATTGTGTTTGCCTGCATGGCCGGTACAGCTATCATTAGCTTGGTCTCTGTCGAAGAATACTCTCAAGGGGTTCAACATGTATTTGGAGGGAATGGATCAATCAAGATAGCTTCCTTGGTTTTATTTGCACTTCTCGGCTTTCCTCTTGCTGTATGTATCAGTCTTCTTAGAGTAAATCAATTTGTCCGCTGTCATATCTTTTCCATGCATAATCTTTTTTGTCTTGCAGATTACCTATAGCGTTCCCTTTTCCATCACAGCACAGTTGACTGCTGATTCGGGTGGCGGCCAAGGTTTATATGGCTTTTATTTTATCTAGTATTTCTTTCTACGAGATATGGTTACCAAATTTAGCCAACTGATTCTGACAAACTTATATTGCTGAGCAGGATTGGCAATAGGAGTTCTCAATCTTGCAATAGTTGTTCCACAGGTAGTGAATGTATTCGTTGTCTTTTTCCTTTTTCTTCTTTTCTGATTTCGAGCTTGTAACTTGTTCCTGCCATATCAGAATAAGATAATTCTTTAGATCAATTATACAATAAAAATTTTGTTCTCTAGTAATCATTTTAGTTGGATATTTATATTTTGTTAACACCACCACCACTCAATAATAATAGAAACAGAATGAGAAAAATGGATAAGATTTTTTTTTAATTATTTATTTATAAATCTAGGGATGACTCTGCTGCACTTCTGGAATAGATTTTTCTAGAAAATATCAATCATACTGTATTAATGAACTAAAAAAGAAGAAAAATTTTACCTTTTCTAAATATGCTACTGGTTGTAGGTCCTTCCTTGCATATACCTTATAAATTTTTGACCTTTTGTTAATCAGTAAAAACTGATTTCACACGTACTGTGGTATTTTAGATGATTGTATCTCTTGGAGCGGGTCCATGGGATGCTCTTTTTGGTGGAGGAAATATACCTGCCTTTGTTTTGGCATCCTTGTGCGCCCTTGCAGCTGGCATTTTCGCAGCTCGCAAACTGCCAGATCTTTCAAGAAATTCCTACAATTTATCTGGTTTCCATTTTGGTTAGTGATAACAGGTTTCATTAAAGTGATATCCAGTCTGTATATGATTATCAGAGGCCACAAGAGCGTTGCTCCAGATCTTGTTTTGGAGGCCTTTCAGCCATCTCATAATGGACAACCAGCATCATTTTCCCTGACTTTTCTCATGCTGGAAACAGATAGCTCTACTGTTATGAGTACGTATAATTTTCACATAGAAAAGAACGATGAGTTACATATTCAAATTCATTCATTTTTCACACCCTTTGCGGGCATTTGTATGTTATGTAGAGTGTAAATGACCACAATATATTGAAAAGCTCTTATACTCCATGCATATCATAATTACAATAATGTCATCCTTTCTCTTATAAGAAGATCTGATTATGTTAATTTTACGTTCCGAGGTCTTTCCTCTTGTTGCTTTTCTCATTTCAGCAACGTTTAATCTGTCAAGATTAGATTTGGATTTCTATTGACCATGCAAACTATATTCAAGCTTTTTGATGTGGATGATTATAAATTTGTGCTTTGTTTGGTTTTACGTGCCTAAATACCATGTATTTCCATAAAGTTTTTTGTGGTAATTGGCATATCAAGGTGGCAATATAAGAGCTCCTTGCTTTTGACTTGCTCGGATTGTATATTCAACTAAGATGATGAGAGCCTGCTGCCTGCAGTCCAAGCCTTATGGCACTATATCTGGAATTGTTGGCTGTGGTCGTCGAAAGCACTTTTCCCAAATGGATTTTGGGGTCTTGTTAGGGTAACCGGTTCTTTAGTGACATGCCGATGGGACTAGGTCACTGGCACCAATGGTGAAAAATCTTCTAAAGTAGTAATTGAAACACTATTGCCTCTGCCAGTTTCTTAGACTAGGCTAACAGCAAAAAGCATGCAACATGGCTGGTAGGCCATTGCCTTTAAGTGGGCTTTGCTCTGTTAGCTTTGTACTTTAATGTGGGAACCTGGGTTCCGCTCACTGGGACGGCGGACCCATAGTGTTACCAGCCCACGTCTAGTTTTGACTGTATGGGTAAGCTTGCCTTGTCACGGAATAACCCTTAAGCAAGCAAGAACCTTCTTTATTTGTCTGATACTGGGTTTTCATGACACGTTTAACGTGAATCTAGAGCTAAATATTAGTCTCCCCTACATTGGCCCTATATTCGTTGTTGCTAGGATTAATTAAGTTGAAATATTCTCAGATTCTGTACAAGTTGAATTCAAAATGTTTAAGTTTGCAGTTCTATATTAGGATTAGTTTGAAAACATTTCATGTCCTCGTATATGAGAAAAATTGCAACTTACGGAAATCGCTTCATGGTTCAAAAAGGAAGAAAGGTGAAACTCTTTTTCCTGATGCATTGCATGTTTGATGTTAGTGCTTGTACTAGTCGAGGTCACCTGAAAGTGTGTAACAGAACCTTTTTTTTTGGTTAAAAGTCGTATGCTTGTTAAGGTGGCTGAGCTTTTTGGAACATGAGGATATTAAAGAATTCTTTTAGCATGTACTGGCCAAGTTAAGAATTACTTGGTTCTCATTTCAGCGTCACTGTCTTCACATCTATAAACAACTTCAATGTTCTTCTGACTCTTGAGGCTGAGGGTGAGGCAAAGGAATTCCATATACGATGGCATGTCTTTATAAGCTTGAAAATGGAAACTTTAGAGTAGTTTACTACGAGTTTACTACGAAGAACAATGAGATAGAAGATCCAGTAGATGATTTGGCGATAGGTGATGTATCAAGTTTGATATGTGTATCCGGAAACTGTTAAAGAAGAGGTTGAAAGTTTTCCATACACAAAAATAAATAGATAATTGTATCGATGGAGGACAGCGGAACGGCATAATCTAATCTTGCTTTTAGTTGAAAAAGAGATGCTAGTAACAACTTCAATGGTCGGCATGTCAATTTTAATTTTAAGAAACTCCAATTTCTCGGGCTAGAGTTGAGTTGAGGTCAACCACAAAACGCTTTGCAAATGGAACTCCCCGGAAACAATATACACAAGTGGAGATTAACGAATTTAAAATTGCAGTATACAAATACAAAGTTTGGATTATAGAAATGAAGAGATTTTAAGTAATGACTAGAATAGAAGAGAAGGGATATGATATGACTACGTAAGTGATGAAGATATATGAGGTGATGAGTGATAATGGACGGTTCTGATGAATGGGGCCCCCTCTCTTGAGAAAAGCTAAGCATGGCCACGAGGAAGGAATTAAATAAGAAAACATAACCGGACCAGCGGTTGACAAATCACTATCAAAATGCATATTTTCAATGACCCCAACTTAAAAATAAAAAATCACCAAAGAAAAAGAAAAGAGTATGACACCAAGCAAAAGAAGGCACATGGGATCAGTGTTAGATGAGTACAGCTAAAACATGAGGGCATGTGGAGGGGAAATTCACTTCTTCTTTTGTATGAATAAATAAACTCATTTGAAAAAATAAGCATATCAATTTTAAAAAAGAGGGTTTAGCAGACTAAGAACATGGAGCCACCCCAATCCAATTGGGTACAGGGTACCCTTAAGTTTCCAACTAATAAAGTCATGTGATGGCAGTGAGAGTAGCTTGTCTTTGACCAATTTTAAAGCATTATTTCGTGGGACCTCCTGACCCATCAATCACCAATATTCAGATTGGTGTGGTTCCCACCACTCTCTTTAGATACATCCCAGCTGTAGAATAAGGCAGCTAATGATTTTGATGATCATAAGATTCACCCACTTGACACACAGCTGAAAAAAATTAAAAAAAAGAAAAAAAGAAACCAGACATGTTTCTCCTAGAAACCTCTTCCATGCATGCACTGCCTCTTCGATTACCAAAATCTATGAGCCATCAGCAATCTCTCTCTCTCTCTCTCTCTCTATCAGCCATCACCAAAATCTATGCACTGGCATGCATATATACGAAATATGGTGTAAAGTGAAATTAGGAAACAATCCTGACTATGCAAATTATACATTAAAAATGACAATGTGAAAATCACTTTCAGAGTTTTTGAGATATCAAACATTAAAAAGTGAAACTAATATATATATATATATCAATCTATTAATTTGTATATATCATTTTTTTTAAGTTATTTTTTAAAAACTTTCTTATTAACTGTGGGGCATAAATTGTAATTAACAGAAGAAGAAAAAGCCAAGTAAGTAGATGAATGATGGCATCTGGCTTTCCTTCCCCTTGTCAAAATCTCCACCTCCAATTTCTAAAATTCAATCAATTGAAAGACTGATCGGAAAATTGCAATCCAGATAGATGATACACGAATTTGTGGGTTTGTAAGTTTGTGGCTAAATCAGCTATTTTTGGGGCCATATGTTGGACACTTAAATTCTTTTCATGGGACCCTATGTGTCCATGCCATGACAAAATGATAAAAGGGAAAGGAAGCATGGAAAACAATAGTGTAAAACTTTAGCCTTGCTTCCAATTTTTGTGATTCATCCATGCATGTACGAAATAACAAAGCTACATTGTACTAACTAGTAACTACTAAGGTAATTTTGTACAAACTCCTTTTACTGATGGGTGTCTAGATTTTTTCCCCCTCTTTGTCAAAGGGTTTCCCCACTCTCAGCAGTACTCCCTTTACTTGAGCCCTTCCCTGACCTAATAACCTAGCTAGGTGTAAAAGATCCAACTGTAACCAGCATTTATTTCTATTTGCAAGATCACCTAGATGCTTGAGTTAAATAGGTAAAGAACTGTTTTAATGAATGCTACTTGCTCTCCTACCAACAGGCAAATCCACTCGTTCGCATACTTTTATTGAATGCCTTAATATTTTCTGAAGAGAAAGCTTTGGTACCTTCGATACGATATTAAATTAATCGAACTTAGTTATAACTTTTCAATTCAACATTTGCTTTACAATTATTTCTTAAGATAGCAAGAGGATGTCCTTCGCGCATTAATTTTTGAAATGACCCACGTAATCATCTACATGTATCTTTTAGGAAAAGAACACACATACGCATGATATAATTGAGGAAATGAAATCGATTATAAATTTAAAATGACGACTGGTGGTTGAGGGGACGTTATCGATATAGGATTAGATAGTGCGCACAGGTTCACCATCAGTTTTCTAACCTAGTCTATAGTGTAACAGCTTCAGGAAAATCATCACCAAGAAGACTATATATATATATATATATAAGATATAGATACATAGATTATGAAATGGACATCTTCCCGGTGACTGTGGATTGATGACAACATTTTTTGACTTTTCTAGCTTAGCGTAAAGCTCATCCGAGTGACAAGCTGTGTAGCAAAATTGTGAAACCAAAATTGAATGCACAGTTTAAAGATGCTTCAAGAGGTGGCCCTGCATGAAACAAGATGCATGCGTGATGGCTGCATCTCATCCTCTGCCTTATAATACTCATAAGTTCATGAGCTTAATTAGAAATGATAACAAAGAGTTTATTAATATATAAGACTAGTTAAGATATATACAAATTAAAGGAAATAACCAAAATTGAGAGTTATTTTGATTTTTAAGAAGCTTAATGTGTTCTTTGATAATTGCATGGTTAAGATCGATTTTGAATAATAAAACTACTCTTTTAGATGAGATGAAAAACATTGTAGTATACTTTTTATGGTGGACGAGTGTAGACGGGTGTTGTGCTCACAACCTATAATGAATTACAAAGGAATCACATGTAATCTTGTATAAAAATTGACAATTAGATCATTTAGTCTCGTCAATCTGGTTAGACAATTTTCAAGAACTCATTCTGGTTATATAAACAATTAGCATATAAGTTCCTTTTTTTTAACTTATTTGTTCGTTAAAGAAAGAAAAAAAATCAGAGGGAAAGTGGATTGGACATGACGAGGCCGGGCCATATACTGGTGGGGTGTGGCAGAAGAGAGAGGAGCAGTGGGATAGAGATGGAGATGCAATAGAGGCACAGAGACAAAAAAGACCAGCTCTTGTAGGGTTATAACAACAGAAGTTTTGCTTGGGCTTTTCAAAACCCTCATCTCTCTCTCTATCAGCCAAGGCATTGTACATAGAGAAGTCTGGCTGAAAAACTGATGAAAGGATAATGGATGGGAAAGAGCTTCGTCCTAATGCACGATAGCTGTTGGTGGGTTAGGTAGCAACCCCTGTCCCCCTTCTTGGACCCATCCCTAGATTCCTGCCCTTTCATTTCTCTCTCACTCTTCCTCTCCCTAAACACAACAACACACAACCCTTACCCACCTCATATATATCATATCTCTTTATTCTTAAGTAACCTCTTTCTTCCTTTACTAAAGTTATATTGACAACATAAAATATCAAACACTGTTACTCCTCCATCTCTTCATTTGGAAAATATGCAAGTAATCTGAACTAATTAAGTATCTATATTCCTGCTTATTAGTTCCATAGTGAATCTTTTATATTATTATTTTTCTCTTCACGATCACCCACTTCACATAAAGGTGGCATTTTTAAATGAACCCCATTTTCTCTCCTTTAACAATGGAATCAAAGTGTGCTTCCTTCTTATTCTAAATTTTCTTTATGTTAAAAGACAACTGTCTTTATTGAGATAACACCACTACCTGTCTCTTAAGAGTACTGCTGGGGCCACCCAACACAAATAAAATAATATTAGTATAAAATTTTCAAGCTTCTAATTCACAGCTCTCTTCTATATGATATGAATTTAATTTCACCTGGAGGTAAAAAAAATTTCTTGCACTGATATTACTTTCTTTTTCACCTTTTTATCCAAGAGATGTCTTACCATAAGTGGGTTAAATTGTAGATAATCTTTTTGTAAGAAATTTCAAAAGCATATATATATATTATATATATATATACACATACATTTACTTTCATGGCACAGTGAAGGTAGAATTAGAAAGAAAATGAAAAACAGCAGGAGAAATCCCCTCATATAAAGAGAAGCTATCACCAGAACTATAGAACATATCTCCCCCTCACTCACTTTCCCTTCTCCCTCACTTTTCCTCCTCTTTGCATAAATATATATAAAATAAAAGTAATAATCTTCTCTTCCTAGGATAGTTGATAAGATATATATCCTATACATCCATCCCAACTTCATATATTTATATCTGTGCATCTCCTTTCGGTTGAAGAAATTCTTCTGGTTTTCCCTCAAAATTTATCATCAATAACTATATTTATTAACTATATATTTCCTGCAGTGAGACCCTGCCACTCTGAGCCTCATCGTCCTTTTTCAAGTTTTAACATGACTGTCAGGTTATTAACTCACTTCTTATCAAGATTTGAAGCACAAGTCTAGCGGCTCTAGGTCATGAGTACTTGCAATGGGATGGCTTTCTTCCCAGCAAATTTCATGCTACAACCTTCTCATGAAGATGATCATCATCAGCATCCTACCTCTCTCAATCCAGTTCTGTCCTCATGCACGCCCCAAGACTTTCATGGTCCTCTCTCTCTCTCTCTCTCCTCTTCTCCTACACAAGCTATGTACTTCTTCTATAATATGTTTGAACTGAATTTGTTGTTGCAGGGGTCGCATCATTTCTAGGGAAGCGATCAATGTCGTTTTCAGGGATTGATGTGGGAGAAGAAGCAAACGGGGAGGACGATTTGTCTGATGATGGCTCCCAGGCAGGAGAGAAGAAGAGGAGGCTTAACATGGAACAAGTGAAGACTCTTGAGAGGAACTTTGAACTTGGCAACAAGCTTGAGCCTGAGAGAAAAATGCAGCTGGCTAGGGCTCTTGGTCTCCAGCCAAGACAGATTGCTATTTGGTTCCAAAACAGGAGAGCTAGATGGAAGACCAAGCAACTGGAAAAAGACTATGATCTCCTCAAGAGAGAGTTTGAAGCAATCAAAGCTGATAATAGTGCACTCAAAGCTCAAAACCAGAAGCTCCATGCAGAGGTTAGTCTGAGTGATCTACTTCCCAATGGCTGTTAAAAATTTGTTTTCAATTCTATTGTACAACTACAATCACTTTTTTTCTCCCTCACGTAGGTTTTGTTTGTTTTAGCTTGTTGGTTTGTGTGTTACAGAGTAACTTAATTCTCAAAAATTTGCATGAGTTTGCAGTGATGTGGTAGAATAAAGTTAGAAATCATGTTCTTTTTAATTTTAATTTTTATATTTCGTGCTTTTTGACTTTTATTTTCATAATGAGTTTCAGAACCTTTATTTCTGTTTAACTTCTTGAAGCAACGGAGGCTKTTAACAAAGCTTCTTTTCTCATCATTTCTTTAACCTTTTGATCGACTGATTGATTATAGTTTAAAGCTAAAAGGGTAATTATGACTAGAAGATCTGATCACATACATGTCTCAAAATAATAGCCATAGGTACTGTTTTGGGTGAACGTAATTCTTAATTATTTAATTTCGTGCTATATCTGCCAATTGATGAAATTCTTCTTCTTCTGCTAATTTTCTCTTCTCGTCATTAATTGAGATTTTCTAGCTGAGTACTAGTAAGACACTTAACGTTTCCTTACAAGGTAGAATTGTTTTTCTTTTTTTATTGAACATTGCGTTGTTTATTTATGTCAAAGAAAAAACATTGTTAAGTAGATTAAATTATGGGAAATGTTACTTGTTTAACATTTCGTACACTACCTGCTTTATTTTGATTGGTTTATTTGTGATCACATACAGATATTGGCACTGAAAAGCAGAGAAGTTACTGAATCCATCAACCTCAATAAAGAAACTGAGGGCTCTTGCAGTAATAGAAGTGAGAACAGTTCTGAAATCAAGTTGGATATCTCAAGAACACCAGCTATTGACAGCCCTCTATCTAATCATCCAACCAGCAGGCCCCTCTTTCCAACATCATCATCCGTGAGTAGGCCAACAGGAGTGGCACAACTTTTCCAGACCTCATCGAGACCTGATCTCCAATGCCAGAAGATGGATCAGATGGTCAAAGAAGAGAGTCTAAGCAGCATGTTCTGTGGCATCGATGATCACTCAGGATTTTGGCCTTGGTTGGAGCATCAACATTTCAATTGATGAAATGAAGTACTCCAAGTGCCAAATTGTAATTATACCCATTTGGCATGCAGTTTGGAAATGTTTTAAACCAAGAAGGCAATTTGATCATCACAATATTTTATGAGTTTCTCGTCCATGTTTTGGTACTTAGAGTGGCCTTTTAGAGTACGATATATCAAGTACTCGAGTTTTCATGATCAGGGCTGAGATCTTTATGAAGAAATAAATGGGTATGTGTCTTTGAGTTCCATATTTCCCAGACTTAGATGATTAGATACACATATGTTTGCTTAGATTCTTGGATCATGGGCACCAGAAAAAAATCCAAGTGATATTATATTTTGCTAGTGCTGGTCGCAGCTCTAGCTTAGCATGGGCCATGAAATAAAAAAGGACTCTCTCCTCAGATATCTTAGTCTTTTATTATTATTATTATTTTCTTGCTTTGGAATCATGTTTTTTCTCCTGTAAAAAAAAAAAAAAAAAAAAAGTGTGCAAGTCCTTTCAGGTAACTCCTTCCAATGANGCTAGTGCTGGTCGCATAAAAAAAAAAAAAAAGAGTGTGCAAGTCCTTTCAAGTAACTCC
The DNA here is from genome assembly GCA_026225775.1 of Bursera palmeri. Lineage (NCBI taxonomy): Eukaryota > Viridiplantae > Streptophyta > Magnoliopsida > Sapindales > Burseraceae > Bursera > Bursera palmeri. Next base: position 12,615 of record JANKKB010029713.1, on the reverse strand, counting down.
TTCCAATGATATTTGCTGATTTCATCAATGATCAGTACCACTCGGTAACCCAACGGTGAACAAAATCTACTCGAAGTTATAAAATTATACATATAATAAATCTAGAGTGAGTATCAAACACACATTCCAAGAGAGGAAGATGACAAACAGATGGAAGAGTAGAAGAAAACAAGGAAAGTTGGAAATGGTCATTCTCGTGAAGGGGACGTTGGCAAACTTGTGCTGACAAACAAGGAATGGTATCAAAAGCTGTTCTAGCCAACTTTTGGCAATCAGATTGCAGACTCTACACAAACTGCTTTCACTTTTCTATGGACTCTTATTTCATGTGACCTACTGTCACCCACTCCCTAGCATCAAACTGAGTACAGTACACACTCCTCTTTTAACCCCACTTTCACATATGTGCACCCTCTCTTTCCCTCTTTTTATTTTCCATAATATTTACACAAATGAGAAAAACTAATCAATTTGAGAGTTATTTTGGTTTTTAATAAGTTCAATATCTTGCTGATTAAAACTTAAAAAATAAACGTATTCTTGCATATAAGTTGTAATCATATCGAAATACGACTTTGACTAATTGATAAGTCCTCAATGAATTACGCTAACCAGCTCATTATGACTGACGAGTAATTACTTATCAATTTATTTTTAGATAGTAAAAGAAATCTATAATCAAATGATTTGATCTAATCAGCTTGTCAACTCATCAATTAATTAAATTTTAAAAAACTTCCTTTAAATTTGATTACGTTTATAAATTACTCTACTTACATTGTGTAGTTTTTTGCTAGATATTTGAAGTCAATGGCCTTGCATGTTATGGTTCTTTATGGTCTATGAATATGAGATGGATGTATTCACGAAAATCTACCGTCTAACCTGATACAGTCTATGCATTCGGGAAACAAAAATAATTTCTCAATATGTTGTTAAACAAAATCGTTTCCTAACTTGAAAAGCATGCATTAGATTAATGTCAACTTTTGGAGAATTCCCTGTTTATAATATATATATATATAAAATGTTTTCTCAAAAATGATGTGAAACACTTCTAATTATGAAGAAAACGTTTTTACAAAACATTTTCAAGTTTACCCCAGCCAAGTGAATAGCGATCAACTTGCGAGTCAAAACTCCGCAACTTGAATGTACTAAATTCAAGTGGGTGGTCAGAGTGCTCCACAGGTTTTTTGTTATTTTGTTATTTTGTTATTTTTTTAAATATTTAATCATTAACAATTTTGACTTATTTGGTATGTCGATACATAGATCATCATGGCCTAATCCCTGGCAACTGTTCAGTCCCCATTCTATTTAGTCTTTTCTTTCTCATGATGCCTTGACCACTCCTGACTCGAACTGAACTACTTGCCACACATTTCATACAATTTCCAGTCTTTAGATATGACCAGAACCAAATAATAGAAGGCTCGAAATAGTAATATATATAATGCTCAAAACTGATGGATCGATATGTTGGCTTTACCTTATTGTCGCTAAATACATTCTTTTACTTCTTTATAGATATAGCTTGACCATATTAATTTGCGCTACAATATGCTATTAAGCAATTTCTTAATTTAATTATAAGAATCTTGGTTTGTACTGTATTTTCAAGCCATCTTTTTCACCAGCTACACCCACCAGACAATAAGAGAACATATATATATATATATATATAAACACAGATATAGGTGAAACTGAAAATCTTTTCACCAACCAAATTTCTCGAGTATATGACCATAAATCAGTATCTCTGCACACATGAAGGCATCCATTTCTTTATATTTTATACAACAGCAAATCCAGTCCAATCACAGTATGTATCTAGTAGTAGAAATTGAAGGCTTACGAATTACAGGTTTTGAGCTGTTGGCAACAACTGTAATAACAGATAACTAGATTCTGCAGCTACCCAATAACCCTAAATTATATTTATATTCCAAAAGCATGTGATAGAATCTGAAAATCCCTTCTGGATATCTCGATATTTATTAAAGTTGACGCCAAATACAGGAAGATCAAGCATGTAACTTGAGCCATTATGCATATTTGTTTATTGAATATTCATGTGATGTAGGTTGAGATAATCTTTGGCTCGTTGCTAGAAAAACTTCGGCCTTTGCTGGTAGCTTCAGATGCCGACATCTACGTTCACACTTTAAAATGGGTAGTGGCGATTTTAAAAAGTGGTAGTTGTGAAGACCTCGCTAAGTGGCCACTTGTATAGTTGTTTAATTCATAAAGTAAGCATTGATCAGCTAAGTTTATATATATATATATTGGATTAAACTGGAATATTGGGACAGTTCCTTGCATGTTCGAGATAGTTGGTGATATAAAATGAAGAGACAACATGTGACTGCCATTAACATAAACTAGTTATTACTCGTATTGCAATATGAGCATATATATAATAGATGGAAGGCGTCAACGACTACAGAAATATAATAAGAAGTAAAATTTTTGGGTGATCACTTCACTTGGAAACAACTAGATTTGATGAGGTGTCTTACTCATCCATGCACCAAAAAGACATTAATTTTTATCCAAGTTCGAGGTTGATGCTGGTGAGTTTTGTATGTGTACTAGATGTACTGTAATTAATTAAAGAAATGGATAATAGGTTACTTTGGCAAGCAGAAGCTGTTTACTGCCCTTAGTTGCTGCCGCATTTTGGATTATGGGCATGGCACTTAACCTATTGAAGTACTTCTTGTGAGTTGTGATCGGACAGATTTTGAGCTTTGCCCTGTTGGTTTTATAAATATTTTAAAGTGTTTTGATGTCTCTGTAGTGTGTGAAGGCAAAGCATCTCAATGTTTGTATCGATAGACGATAGATCATTCAACCAAAAGATTTATTTGCAGGAAAGCCTAGCCATGCATTACCAGATGCAAGAAACGATTCCGTTGTGTGCACTCGAGATTGGGCTTGGACTGTAACCAAGACCACAATTCTAATTTCTATTAGGCTTCTTTGGGCCTAATAGAAGGCCCATCTTGCCTGATAATATTAGAATTGCAAGTTCCTATGCCACGTTTCAAAAGCACATCCATCAAAACTTCACGCATCTTCGTCCACTGATTAACTACCAAATCTCTGTCTCCCGCTCTGCTGTAACGGATAAACCAACATGGCGTCCACCAGGATTCTCTCACCCACCACCACGGCCGCCGCCTCCACCGCCTCTATCGCCCACCAGTCACTCTACCTCTCCTCCAAACTCTCCTTCCCTTCCTTCCCCACTTTCACCCACAACAGACCAATCACCAAGCTCCACGTATCCTCTCCACCCAACAAAATACCCACCACAACCGCCAACACTTCCACCTCCAAGAAACCAAATCGAGAAACCATCTTTTTCGATGGCGGAGCTCACTACGGGGACCTTCTAGCCAACCTGCTTCTGGGTTTCACTCTTCTTTGGTTGCCTTTAACTCTAGCTGCTGTTTCAAGAGCCTTTTACTTGAGATACAGGTTCACCGACCTGCGGGTGACTGTCATTTCCGGCCTGACGGGTCAGGATAGGAGTGATTTCTCTTACGAGGTGATCAAAGACGTGCAGGTGGTGCCGAGGTTCATTGGTGAGTGGGGTGATGTTGTCATTACTTTGAAGGATGGCACGAAGGTTGATCTTAGAAGTGTGCCTAGATTTAGAGAGATTGCAAAGTATTGTCTCTCCATGGCTGAGAAGCCTGTCGTTTTGAAGGAAAGTGGCACTAAAGGGTTTTGAGAGTTTGATGCATATACTTTGCCTGAAAAGTTTGTAAATTTTTTTGTTTTGGGTAATTTGGTGGAATGTTGGAGCTAATCACATCTTATACAAGTTTCATTGTAAAAATAATTGATGTTCTGTTGTTAATTTATTTGGTTCTGAATTCATTTCATCTTTTTACTGTATCTGAGATGCATGTGATTATGATTATCTTCTCATTCTGATGGATTATAATGGCGTAACAAACAAGTGTCATACACAGAATTAAGAATGTGACTGATAGGTTTTTCAAGCATGTGATCATCTATTCAGTCTAATATTCCAATTACATTCGGGTTACAAGCTATCCACTGGAGTAGACTGAATAGATAGAGATCCTTTCCTACTTAGCACACAAAGAA
>JANKKB010029712.1:3293-28838 GCA_026225775.1 Bursera palmeri | reverse complement strand
TGAATGAAAACAATGAATAGAAAGTGGCCACTTTGCTACTACTACAAACTGATTCAATCAAATTGTTTGAAACTCCATCTGTCTCACATAAAAGAACAAGTGAACAAAGACCGATTCAAATCAAGTCAAACTCTATTATAGAAATAACAAACACAAACCCGTCAAACAAAACTCGAATCCCTATCTGTGCAATCTGATAACTCAATAACCCCGTTGAGTGGTGATCCAATAAGCTCAAGTCAAATACAATCAAATTACGAACAGACATTACACCAACGAAAAAATAAAATAAAATACATTACAATAACGAAAAAAATAAAATAAAATAAAATAAAAGTACCTCAAAAACGAATCTTTCGAGGAAGAATCGAACAGAGGGAAACAAGAGAGAGAAAAATGGAAGAAGCGCGAAATCTTCATACACTGGGTACGATTCTCGCTCCCAATCAACGGATTTCAGTAATTCAACCAAACCCATTTGAGATTTTTCCCCACGAAGCTAAAACTTTCTAGAGAAACAAACAGGGGCGGGGGACAGAGACAAGTGTGGCGGATCAACAGTGAAGTTCAGGCAAAGAGACACCTAGTTTAGAGTCTGTTTTCAGTTGGGATTGAAAGGAAAGGAAAGGAAGAAAGAAATTCGACTTTCGTTAGATTCTAAACAGAGTTGTTTGGATGGATCATTGGTTGGAGTCCAACCATATTTTTCTACCTTTTCCACTACGTTCCTTCCATTTGACCAAACTGCCCTTCTACGTTTTCGTTTTGTTGAAGGAGTACCACGTGACTCCAGATGGTTTAAACCACGATCTTGCACGTAATTTTATAAAAAATTATTGAGATAATATTAAAAAGTACTTTTATATTTTGATCTAATCTTAAATAAAAAATAAGTTTATCATTTTTATCAACTAAACTTCTTAAGATTTATTTTTTTTAATCAACTGTTAATTTTAACCCTTAAAAATATATATTTACCTCAACTGAAATTTTTTTCCTTAATTTTAAAAATAAAAATCCAGAAAATAAAAATTTATTTATTATGAGAGTATAATTTATTAACTTTTTATTTATTTTTTTTTGTGTTAAAATTAAGAAAATAAATTTTAGTAGAGATAAATATATATTTTTTAGGATTAAAATTAATAGTTGATTAAAAAAAAGTAAACCTTAGGATCTAGTTGATAAAAATGGTAAACTTGTTTTCTACTTGATATTCAATCAAAATACAATAGTAATATTTAATATTATCCCAACAATTATTATTTAAATATCATATTAATTACTATGCTCAAATCAGATTAACCCATTTGGTTCAATTTGTTGGGTTACTTACTAATATTAATCATTTATGTGATAATTTAAATGGCCTGAAAAATTAATCTAACTGTTGAGATCTTTTATTATTTACTTTCTTTCTTTTTTTTTTTTTTTTGGTTGAAAATCCCTTTTCAGTTACCAACATAAACTTCAAGCCTACTTGCCTTCTGCCGTCTGCATTGGGTTAAAAGTGGATAAACAACTTGAGGGGAAAATATGTGTCCTTTTGTGGTTCGATAAGCCAAGATCAGGAAGGTTCCAGCTTTATTTAATGCACAAAAACTTTTGGTTCCGTTGAATCTAACACAATTATACTATTACATAATCAATTAATCAAAATTTAGATGTCACGATCAATAAAATTTATTTATAATTTTTCAATTATAAATATAATATCTGATAATTTGATACATTACTTAACAGTTGATGCTTGTCAATGTTAATAATTTCAAGCATCAACATATTACTTGACATGTATCTAACGGTGTTTGATAATTCGACATCTTGTTTAACACTTTTATAGTATCACTTAACAAACCAACTCGACAACTGAATATCTTATTTAACAACTCAAACTCTTGGTTAGATACTAAAAAAATTAGGTTTTATTATTTTTCAAATCAACTTCTAACATTGTGTTTTTTTCTTTTTTAATGTTTTCCCAATTTTGTATATGAGTTTGAATATGGATTAATTGCGATAATGGTTAATTTGAGGGTGCTTTTTTTATTACTTAGTCAGCATTAATCTTAAGAGGCAAAAAAAACTTTTACAAATAAGTTATTGAAGGCGCTAAAATAAGTAGTTGATAAGTTTACGAGCGATGCTAGTCATCTTATCATTACTAACAAGCATTATTTATAAAAACATCTTACGATTTACTTAAAAGAGTATACCGTAATTGAAGATTAAACTTGGCTAGACTATTAAAAAGAATTAGGGTTTTAATAAATTTTCAAACTATTCCCCTATACATGGTTATTTTCTCTAAATTTTGATATAAATATGAAAAAGATAGAAGTATGGGAAACAAAGTAAAGGCCGACATGCACATTTAAATTAAAGGAAAAGAAAGAACTTTTCAGTCTGAAGAATGCTTTTCACATTTTCTTCAATTATTTCACCAAAGCACTATTTGTTTAATGTTCGTAATTTCAGTTCAGTCCCAAACATTTTTATTGATTCCAAGTTAATTAAAACTTCCCAAGATATCAATCTCTGTATTACTTCGTAATTGTAATACTAGTACATGGCAATCCATGATCCACCACAATAAATTGGGCTTCTGGGATTGATCATTGATGACGCAACAGCCCAAAGCCCACATAGTTATTTATTTCCGATGCTTTAATTTATAGATATTCTATCATAGAGGAATAAAATTAATTATGTTATATGATTTCATAAAATTTATTTAAGACCTAAGAATTTGTATATTTTAATAATGGAAATCATTCAAGTATCTAAAAAATTATATTTTTCATTACAAAATTCATTAAATTTAATAAAATATTTAATTTATCATAATTTTTAGTGTAGTTTAATAATTTTTTTAACGAAAATATACAATGTTTGAGGTTTTAATATGTCTTTAAAATATTTAATTAAATAATAAATTATAATTTCTAAATTTTAATAAAAAATCAAATTGCTAGTAACAATTCTGTAAGGGGCGCGACTATTTATAGTCACAAAAGTCATTTTGACACCTTTTGTTTTTAAATTAATTTTATTACAAAATATCCCTAAATTTATTTACCGGTAAGGCCACACCTTCTTGAACATCAAACCTTTCTCACAAATCTTATTTTGAGTTTAGAAAGTGAAAGAGATGAAGATTTGGGTGCATAAAGAATTAGGGTTATCTTTGGAATTTTGGGAGATATATAAGTAAACTTAATTAATTTTTTTTCTTATAGTGGGTGGGTGTATTTAGAAAAATAGTGTAGAATTTTTTTTTTGGGTGATATCGCCTCGACCTTTGTAAATCGTGACATATTATGAAATAAAAAATCACTAGTTTTTTCAATTATATATATATATATATATATATATATATATTATAAAATAGCAAAATAAACTTCCTAAATTCAAATACTCATATTTAGGGCTAATATGAGATTACTGATGCTTTAGAAATAAACATTTTCTACTTTGTTAGAGAAATAAGTAGCTTATAAATAAGTTATTTAGAAGTGTTTGATAAATAATTTTTAAAAACTACTTATTTTTGTTTTAAAAGCATGATAGATGTGTTTGTGATTACTGTTGCTTTTATTTTTATTATGTTTAAATGACCAAAATAAATATACGTATTATACCTTTATAATATTTAATTATTAATATTTTATAATCAATTATTTTTCTTTTATTTTGAATTATTTCTAATAATTTCTATACAAATAATATATAATTTTATATCAATAATAAGATTTATAATATATTAAAAATTTAATTAAAGGAAGAATATATGAATTGTATAGACAATTAAAGTTTAAATTATTTTTTTAATTTAAGTGAATGTCAAAAAATTAATTTAAAATTAATATTATAATTTCAAAAGCATTTCCAAACACCTTATATTACTTTTGTTGCTGAAATAAATATTCATTTTTGCAGTAGAAGCAATCCCAAACTGCCCTTGATATCGATTATTAAATTACAGATACTTTTACTCAATGCAACTATCAACTTGCTAATATTTATATTTTTACAAGGATAATAGTCTCTCCCCCACCCCCTGACCCCCTCGGTGAAATCATGATAAACCACTTTTACTTCCAAAAATAGCAGTAAACATCTTATAGTTAATCTTCGTAAATGAAAACCGATGCAATGTGGTGTAAAAATAGAAAATAACTGATATAACCTTACTATTTTAATTAAGAATGATCACAAAATCAACATTAATTTAATATTTTATTATTGAAACTAATTTAATCCAAATCCTTATACTAAAATAAATAACTATTCCTAATCAATCTATCATTAAAAGTTAGGATTACAACAATGCTACATCTGTAACCATCATATACAACCAACTCTACACAACCTGATTTGACAAAATATTGTTGAATGAGTAAAATAAAGATCATAAACAAAGAAAGTTATGATGAATTATGTGGTAATTACCCACCCAATAAAATGGGAAGTTATAAAAAAATAACCAAATAGGAGGGGGTGTAATGAAAGTATCATATTATATATATATATATATATATTTTTTTTTTATTTTCCTAACCAACTTCATCCCCAAGGACCAAAATGCCCTCACTTTAAAAACAAAAAAAAAAGACACTTCCTTCTCCACAACCTAACTTTCTTCTCATTTCAGTCTCTACAACCCTCTACTCTCAACTCTCTTCTCCTGTTCTCGGCAAACAAAGAGTTGTTCATTAGCAAATTAAAGGAAACAAAAGGTCACTTGTAGCTTGAGGATCGGGAAGAAAACGAGACACGCAATTTTGGCTAAAGGTACGTTGAAGTGATTATTTTTACTTAAGTGTTGATGCAAACTTGTTAGTTTAGTGATAAAAAGACTAGAAATCTAGAAATCATTTGGTTTGTTTGTAATAAGTATGAGTATTTGATTTTTTTTTTATTTGATTTGGGATTAGGGTTTAGAAACTATGAATCTTTGTGTTCAATTATTGTTTTTAAGAAATAAGTAGCTTAATTTCATTGGATAATGCTTGGAAGTTACAAATGGAGAAGGTTTAGGGTTGATTGGAGCTGCAAATTGCGGTTGGAAGTGTTGAAAAGCCACTAGAAAATGTAGAAGAGGCTGGAGAAGACGACAGCAGTGTAGACCATGAGTTAGCCACGGTCTCATGGCTAAACCGTGAATAGGATAGTTGAGCTAGTTTTTCATCTTTTTTTTTTTAGATAAATTTAGTTTGTATCGTCTGAAATGTCATATAAATAGTATGAATGTTGAAAAAAAAGCTTTTTTTTTTTTTAAATTTTGTTTTGTATGTTATGTTCTATATTATTGAAATATACTATCTATTTTACGAGTTATATTTAAGTTTTATATACTATTTTAAAGTACATAATTTAAAGTAGATATGGTTGTTTATATTAATTAAGTTGTGGTTAGTTTTTGTTCATATGTTCTAGATCTTTAGAAGCTATGAAATTGCCTATTGTAAGTTTTAATTTAAAGACTCTAAAGATTATTATCGAGCGAGTGTTACAAAAATGGCAAAAATTGAAACCTATACATCTTGGAAAAGAGAAGCTTACAAAGAGACAACAAAAGCTATTTAGGACAACTTGTTTTGCCACCTCTTGGATATAAATTATATGACAATACCTTTTCAGCTCATTCATAATATCTTGTTGAGAGAGATTGCTACCAAAGGTCTTTTTAATGAGTTATGGTTTCTAGTGTCAGGTACAATTATATTACATATTTTAAATATCAAACACTTATACATAAATTCTAACTTTAGTAATATTGTCTGTGTTTTGTTGTTTTCATGGAAGACCATAAGGTTTAGTATGTGTGAGTTTGGGATTATTACGGGTTTGAGATTTGACAAGTTTCATACTCTGGAACAAACAGAGCCTCCTACAAAAGTCTCATTATCATGGATATGTTGTACATAGACGATAACATCCTTCAACTTGTGTAGCTGTGAATGAAACAACTGTGTCTAGACCACCTTCGACCATTCCTATTGAGATACAGTCGACTGCCACGGAGGCATGACCTTCCGTGCCTTTGTTGTCCCCATCAACAATGGAAGATCCCATCCTGTTGTATGATGCATACAGAGAGCCAGCTGAAGACGTACATATCAATTATGATAAGTGGTTGGTAAAGAGCAAAGATACGAAGTGTTGAGATTGCTATATACATGAGGCATTGGCAGACTGGTTCCTGAAGTTGTAGATAGACAAGGAATGGTTAGAAAACGAAGTAAGCAAAAATTTTACGTATGTTCATGTTCCTTATTCATTATGTTTACATGGAATCTAAAGTTTTTTTTCTACTTTGTAACATATCAATGTATGGATGTATCAAATTTGGCACTGACAGAGGGTACTGGAAACCCCAATTCTAAGCCGGTAGATAATAGCAAGATTTCGCCTAAAGAGGCTATGATCTCTACAACACACACACAAAAGACTATGCCTAAAGAGGTTAATAATCTTCACAACGAAAACACACGCTAACTCCGTCGCCGAAGCTAGATTTGAAATAATGACAAGTAAAGACTTAAACTACACTCCTCTTGCTCTCACACAGTAAAGACCACACAAGAGACAAGCCCAAGTACTAAGCCGTAAAGACAGCACAAGTACCGAAGATAAATAAGTAAAAGCTTATGATAAAGAGACTGAGCTCTGAAATCTATTTGATTGATAATTTGAATGAATGATTACAAATGAGCTCTGAGGCTCTATTTATAGAGAGGATACAGTAGTGGAGTCCTATTATGACTCTTACTTCCACCTCTATCGCTAACTAAAAGATAAAGATAAAGACTTAATCAAAATACATAATTATCTTCACGTTCATCATTATTCCTTGATTATTACCGATATACTTGCTTGGCTTTGTAACCTTTACCGTTTCTTTCGCTCTTGGGACCTTTGCAGCCAGGTTATGTTTCCGCTTATTTAGGTCCTCAACAGAGGAGGGAATCCTACAATGCATGCATCATTTAGTATAACGGTGGACTATTATTTCGTTGTAAGTTCCTTTTCTCTTTTTCCATATTTTCGCTACATGTACATATTCGCTCATGGATCATTCTAAGTGGATGACTAGTTTCCTTGATTTGAAATTGTAGTTGAGTGTATTCTTGATATTACATTAAGGAGATATGACAATTAGGATATTTTGTTTAACTTAGAAGATTATGTCTTTAGACTCTAGCCAATTTTCCGTAAGTCGTGGACTGAGGTGGATGAGGTAAAGCTCCAATGCCAAACTTTGAAGTTAGGTTAGCATAATGTGTATGCCAATCAACACATGCCCATTGTAACTACAAGTGTACATGTCAGTGAAAGTTTATAGCGATCAATGGGTTGCAGCACTTGTCAACTTCTTGAGGAGAAAGTCACAAATATATGACTCATGCATAGGCAATTCGGATATTGGACAAATGGTAGACCTTTTGAGGTGTATAAGTGCGAGTATTAAGATATTGCACCACTGGGTCGACACGTTCCATTCAAGCTAGCCAGAGAGTACCGATTTCTTTCCATTCAAGGTCAAAAGATTGACATATTGTATCCCACAGTAGCCACCGGGGAGTGGGGACTGTGGAGTAAATATATGTAAATATATTGAGTATTTGATATTTGAGATACCATTTGATATATTTGATTCACCTCTTGAATTGAGGTTCAAGAGAAACATGGCTGTGAAGATTTGGAATAGAAGAAATGACAAAAATTGTTTGCGAAAGCCTGATAAGGAGAGTCAGAAGGATGATTTAATAGTTCTCTGAGCAAGACCATATTTGGATGTATTTTGTCTATTTTATGATTATATGTGTGTACAACTTGTCATAGAATTTGATTGTGAAGAAATTATTAGTAAATGGTTATGGTACATGTAAAGTAGCTAGTTGTGAGATCATTTCTAATAAAAATCAATGGTAAAGAAAAAAAAAATACTAAAATAACTAGCCAGTACATTAATAATAGTAATTTCTAAATAGTAATCATATATCGATTGACAACCATATAATTTTGACAATATAAAATGTTACAACAAGTTGGCAATCAAAATTTATCATACATATCGAATTTGAAAGTAAAACAATTGAAAGTAAAATGTCAAATAGGTCATTCAAACAATTTGTGAATGTAATCATGGATGTACTGATGGTTTAGATGTACTCAACATCTCTAATGGTACGGGGTTCCAGAAGGTTTGTCTGTTGTGCCCATATTTGTGACACTTTGAACACAACCTAGTACATGTTGTCTCTCAAATATAGGGATTCATTATGTTTGGCTTCATTCACTAGGTTATTTTTATATAAGAAGGAGAACAATGCGTGTCCTAACCTTATCAAAGAAGAACCAATCTGAGGAATGACTTACCAGAATAATAGATTCAGCATAAGTTGTAGCCATTGATCTGATGAGTACATCGGGCTATAGTAATCATGGACATTTTAAACTTTTTTAAACCTACATACTGCTAATGCATGAAGACATGACAATTGATCAGGATCAACATCTTACACATCACGATCTCTCATTTATATTGATGATCATATTTTTAACACCATCGTTAACCTCATACCTATTAATTTCAATAAGAATGACTCACATTTTTTGAGAACTTTCAGTCTTCTTTACATTACACCACATGCCCACTTTTATAGATGGATTGATGTACCAACTACAAGTTCACGTCGTTTGTGAAACCATTCCTAAAGAATTTTTTAGAAGAACTCAACCATCAGAGTTAGTAGTAGAAGTCAGACATCCTTGAAAACATTATTACTCTATGGTTGTTGTCATGACGTTGAAACGTTTACTTGGAAGTGAGATCGTGGTCATTTGATGAAGCCAATTTCTTGAAGCTTTGTAATGCCATATGTGGATAAAGATATGAGCTTTAAGAAGTAGTTATAGAAATTCGATGCTTGGTATGTCTTCGCGGCAATGAAGTACAACTCAAGTAGTTTGTCATCAAACTTGTACTTGGCCTTCAAATTTTAACTTATATGATGAATACAAAAACCATGCATGACGTTTGGGAATACATAGTCAACGACTTTTTATGATGCTTTGATGGTGATCTGATATGAAGACTAGATCTTTAACGTGGCCAATTTGTTCATGAAATTTGAGTAGGAATACTCCCACGATTGATCATTCTCTAAGTCATCGACCCCAAAAGGCTAATGAAAAGATTTGCTCATTTGCATCCTTACACGATGTAGTGAAGATAGTCTCTTGATATTTTCCTTTTAAGAACATAGCATCTTGAAGATTACTGGTCTAATAGCAGAGAAGAATTCGACCTTTGAAGAATCAATATTTGAAATGGTTTTAGAATCTATCATAATTTTTGTCACTGTATTAGGGTTTGAACATTCTCAACATATGACAATATTGAAGTAATAAAGCGAAGACTCAATCAGATCTCTTAGTAATTAGGTAAAGGCAGACTTGTAAGCCTTCCATGCCTTGTTATAAGAGATATCAACACTTAAACATTCTTGGACATCTTGTATAATGTCTTTTCGATGATAAACTGAAGACAATCCTTGAATTTGTGTTTGATGAAATGACCAATGAAATGAACAAATGCTTGCATGTGATCCCATAGAAATTGTGTCACTCGCACATGTGTGCATTTGTCATATCTTTTCACTTAGAATAATTCATGATCATGATCATCATCTTTCTTAATAGTTAAAGCTTTTATCCTCCACTTACAACTTTTATTCTAACAAATAGCCTCAAATCAGTGCTTTGTTGACCTAAAGACAACAAACTTGAAGTTTTTATTAGTTGCTTTAATGTAAATTTTATACGAAGTTCCAACTTGTTGGTAAACACCTCATCAACAAGTATTTTCAATTCGTTGTTAATGTATGAACTAAAATCATCTCTTATCAATCGGTTTTGCAGTTCACAATAGGTGGCAACCATCATAATGTCTCTTCACCAATAACTTGATATAAACTTATGTTAGGATAAATGTTATTGATAGATGTTCAGGATAGAATTGCATTCGTAAATGAGAGATCATTGTTAAAAGAATTCCTATTATAGTCATTACTGAAGGCCATGTGTTCATCTTCAGCAACTAAGGGTGGGCAAAATTATCCAACCTGAACAGACTCGTCGGGTTTTGGTCAGGTTGGATGATGCATTAACCCGACATTGGGTTAGCATATACCAACCTGTCGGATTTGGGTGGATAGTCGGGTTAACCTGTTAAAACCTGAAAACCAACCCAACTTGAAAATAATTCTAAAAATTAGGGTGATAGGGATTTGAAGCCAACACTTCCATATACCCCTTCCGCAAGATTTTCACTAGGCTACATGTTATTTTATGCAAACTGTATAAACAAATTTATTTATTGTAAAATCTATATATTTGACAAATTCGTGCCATTTTGTGCACATTATGTAAACTATTTTATTTTTTGTATAATCTATATATTTAACAAATTCATGTCATCTTGTGCATATTATATAAATTATTTTATTTGTTGTATAATCTATATATTTGACAAATTCATGTTATTTTGTGTATGCTATATAAATTATTTTATTTGTTATATAATACTTTATATTTGACAATTTCATGTAATCTTGTGCATATTATATAAACTATTTTATTTGTTATATAATTTATATATTTGACAAATTCATATTATTTTATGTACATTATGTAAATTATTTTATTTGTTGTATAATATATATATTTTACAAATCGATGTTTTTTTGTACATATTATGTAAACTATTTTATTTATTGTATAATATAAATATTTGATAAATTTATATTATTTTATGTATATTATTTTATGTATATTATATAAACTATTTTATTTATTTTATAATATAAATATTTGATAAATTTTAAAAATATTACATATGAAAGGAATCAAACCTTCTACAATTTTTTTTTTTGTAAACATTATTTCTACTGGGCAAAGCATTGATCTATGTATATAATGTAAATAATATTATGTATTGTATAAAAAAAGAAATTCTGAAAAATGTTTTAATAGAGAGGGGATTCGAAACCCGTCACATGATTACCCCCTCTGCAACATTGCCACTAGGCAACAACTTATTATGTGGATAGATTGTAAACAATTTATAATAAATGTAAAATCCAAATAACCTAACTACCGACCTGAACCCGACAACGAATCGACCCATCGGGTTCATTCAAAATCAAACCCGACACCGGGTCTAAAGTTTTAAACTCGTCGGGTTTTTCTGGTCGGTAGTCCGGTTGGTCCCTACCCGACCAGACCCATCGGGTGCCCACCCCTATCATCAACCTCTTAGTCACCAAATGATCATCCTCTATATGATTATCATAATTACAATTACCAAAGGGCATATATTCTTTTATGACTATGACGCTAACCATGACGATATTAATGGGCTTATTAGGTGACCTAATTGTATCCTTGTTAAATGTCGGGTTCACTTCTATATCAAGCAACCTAATTGTTTCCTTGCCCAATGACGAGTTCACTAAGGAAATAGATGTAGGAGATGTCGCCTATCTTGCTTTATAAAAAGGGATGATATAGTTGCAATTATCGATTGACTTATATGATTACTTGTCCTTGTAAAATGCAACATAGAATTTTTCAAAATTTCTCTATCTCGTGAAACCTTTTTTTTCACTGGCATAACATGATCATTTTTGTCAACCCTTTCCTCCACTCTAACCATAAGTGAAATTAATTTTTTTGTCTTATTACTATACTCAATGAAAAAACCAACATCATCATCATTTACCAAATGCATAATTGAATGCTTTGAGTTGATATATAGAAATCTCGTTGACAAAGCCATACTATATTTATCTGGATCAAAATCAAGTTTCGTGTACAATAGATCTACTAATTGATTAAATCAAATGTCCTTTGAGACTCTCAACCCTTTATCTCACCGTCCATTACCATTTGGTTGTGTCTTCTAACTACCACTGTAATGCACAATGATACAAGCCTTTTCCATTATCTCGTTAACCTGTCAAAATAAGATAATAGGTTACAGAAAGGGGTGGGCATGAGTCTAATCGGGTAAGGTTTGCATAACTCGACATAACTTGAAACCCAATTGTTTACAAAAATCAACTCAAATTGGGTTTTTATGAAAAGAAAACCTGACAACACCTAACTAGTCAGGTCACGTTGGGTTTGGGTTATGCAGGAAAAAACAAATTAGATTTGGCCTATTTTATAGACTTGAAAAGAAACTTATAGAAAACCAATTAAAAAGTAAAAAAACGTTAAAAAGATTGTAGAGAAATAACACATATGAATATGAATGATGTGATACGACCATCTCATCTTAACCCATACAAAAGAAATCCCAAATTTCAAACTAGGGGTGAGCACGGGTCGGGTTTGGTTCAACCTAACAAAAACCCGAACCCGATGGGATCAAGAAAAATAAACCCGAAGTCGGGTTTTAAAAAAAAATGACCCGTCGGGTTGGGTTGGTGTTGGGTTCGGGTCAGGTTTATCGGGTTAGAAAGTTTTTGTTTTAAACTATTCGGGTCAGGTTTGGGTCGGGTCTGGGTTGGGTTTTTAAATAAATAAATAAATATTTTTACGAAATACACCTAAAATGAATTGTGGCTTAGTGGTAAGGGTTTAAGATAGCTTTACGTGAAGGGTTCGAATCACACCATTTTAGATTTTATCAAATATTTAAATTTATATTATACAATAAATAAAAAAGTTTACATACTTACATCAAAACGGTTTGTAGCCCAATGGTCCTCTTAGAAAAGAAGGATGGAATGGGTGAAGGGTTCGAATCCTACTCATCCTAAAGAATTTTAGGAATTTCATATCTGGTCGGGTCAGGTTTTCGGGTTTGACATAAAGACCCGATTCTAACCAGAAACCCGACAGTTGGGAAAGCATGACCCGAAGTCGGGTTTCCAGAAATAATAACCTAAAAAAAACTAGACTTTTAAGGTCGGGTTTGGGTCAATTTGACGGGTTGGCTATCAATGCCCACCCCTATTTCAAACCTTGAAATCTACATTCAAGGAGTAGGACCTGCAATTTGGAAGGAACTACAAAGAACATTTACGACAGACTAACATAAGATGAAATCTGAACTTACCATGAGTTAAAAACCTAATTTTATATTATCTGGACAAAGCAAGTAGTTGTTTCAAGAATCCAAAATATGCAAGTAACTAGTTTAGTAGTGACAAAAGTGAAAACGATAACATGACATAATAACATTCCAAAACGGACAGACAACAAGCCCCATATCAACTACAAAACACTCTCAAGATCCAGTTCTCAAACCTCCTTAGTCAGAGGCATTGCATATCTTCCCAATCTCAAACGAAACATAGCCATCGATGCATGCATACTTAACTTTAGCAAAAAAAAGCCAATCATTTTTCCACCTACTTATTGTCACATTCCTCAGCTTCTCATTATCTTTCCCTAACATAACTCTCACCAACTCCTTCAATCTAGCCTATCTTAGCTCTTGAATCCCTGTGTCTTTCACAGCCAAAGCCCTCAAGCCAGTCGTATTCCCCATGAATTTAAAAGGCATAAATTTCAACAGAATTCACACAATAACATCAACTCACATAATAAACTCAACTTAGGTTTTAACAAATTGGATAATTGCACAATACAAATCAAATAGAAGAGTTGACTACCTGCCTAGTTCCGATGGCTTCGGTGATGGACGACGATAGTGAGAGAGAGAGGTGGTGAGGCAAGGGGCTAAGATGAAGAAGGGTTAAAAGAATTTGATTAGGGTTTTCCATTGGGAAAAAGTTTATACTTTTCTTTATATACTCACCAATCAAGTGTGGTAGGGTACATGATAAGCAAATGACTTTAAACAATAGAACACTGACACGTGGCATTATTATTTTTTTAAAATTAACTCAGTTGGGTTGGGTTTTAACATGAAAACCTGATGACAACCCGAAACCTAACGGATTCATAAAAATGGACCCGAACTCAGGTTTGGTAAATTGTATGACCTAACTGAAACCCAACGAGTCCGACAAAAATGCCTACTCCTAGTAATAGAATCCAAAATATAGGAAATAAACTAAAAAAATTTATTTTGGAATCAGAATCGTCAAACAATGGGCCACAATGGCCCCCGATTTGATACAGATTGTGAACCATAGCTCATGATCGTTATTTCGCTCGTCGTCTTCTCCAGCCCAACTACATTTTTCGGTGGCTTTTCATCACTTCTAATCACAAAAATCACTCCAATCAACTCCAATATGCATCACCAATAATTATAAAAAACAAATCTAACCTATTTCTATTCCAAAATAGAACATTAAAACCTAAACACCCATTTTAACTCAAATCAAATAAACCTATAAAAGTCATTCTCATCAATCATGTACAAACATATTAATATATAAATGAAGAATGAAGGATCAAAGACCACTAACCAAAATGATTTGTTTTCTTGCCGTTTGATTTGCTTTTAAAGTGTTAGAGAAGAAGAGTGAAAATGAAGTTGAAGACAGTGGATTCCAAATGGGTTGATTAGAAAGAGTTCAACTAAGAGAGGGGTAATTTTGTCAAACGAGTTGAGGTTGGTTAGTAAAATTATATAATTTTAGGAATTGGTTATTTTTCATTATACCTCCTCCAACTTGGCTATTTCTTTTAATTCCCCCAAAAAAATCACCTTATGTTAAGTTGTATAGAATTGGTTGTATGGATTGGCTTTATATCTCGAATTATTCTTAAGAGTTAAGATTAATACTTTTAAGATAATTAAGATCAACAAGGCATTCATAACAAATATAATAATGTATGAAAATTTACTTACATTAAATAATAATCAAACACATGTTTTTTGAATGGGTAGGGCTATTTGAACCCTTAAAACTCGTCTCTGCACCTTTCTTCTCATTACACCTCCTTCTGAAAGATAAAAATTAAACATCTAATCTACATACCCATTTAAAACCAAATCCTGAGATGTTTTCCTTTTTATGATTACTTTTTTAACAATAAAAAATAAAATTTTTCGGAGAGAGAGAAATAGAGATAGTAGAGAGATAATAAACTCAATTTCTTGATTTGTTTAATCAAAGTAATAATGAATATAGATTGATTATAGAAACTAAGAGTATGTTTGTGATAATTTGAATTAAAATTATAGATGTTTTTAAATTATCTTTGTAGATTAAAAAAATTAAATGTTCATGAAAAAAGAGGAAGAAGAAGAGTTTGAGAAGATTTAAATATCTTTTGAAATAATTTTTTTAAGAATATTTTAGTATTACAAATTTTATAGAAAGAGTGGGTGTATAAAGGAATTTTAGGAGTTTAAATAATCACACCCTTTTTGAATTGTATAATCCATATACAAACCCTAAATATTCTATTTTTGTTCTACATCAAAACTCTATTTTGTTTAAGGTATGTTAGACTGTAATTTTGTCCAAGTAAATGTAATTCAACTTGCATTTGGTTCTTACATCGTAATTTTTTAAAAGATTGTTATTTGTCAAAAGTCCCTTACAATTTTGGTGTTTTTTTTTAATTTTTGGAGATTCACAAAATTTTTGTTAATTAAAATAAAATTAAAGGTTAAATATTGTCCATATAAATGTATAAACTTTCTTAAACTCGGGTTGACATATGAAATGCACTATCTAATGAATCAATTATTTTGATTAGATAATTAAAGGGTACTTTTGGACCTTAGAAAAATTAAAAAGTTAAATCCACATCCTATCTAAATATAAAATTAACACTCACCTCAAAAACTTAACTTTCGTTAGTTATATTTAACGATGCTACAGTAAAATTTAGGATAAATACATAAACACCCTTATGATATACTAAAAATAACAAACTTACCCCTTGATTATAAATTCGTATAAAGACCTCATTTTTTATAATCCTTTGAAACTAATTAACATTATGAAAATATTATCGATATTTTATTTACTAAAATAATAAAAAATATTTAACAATTAATAAAAGAATTATAAGAATTTACAAAAAAATAACAAAAAAATATTCCATTTATTAAATAATATTTATAAATGTACCTAATTTACTAAATAATTTTAATAAATTAAGCAAGTAAATTATTTATTAAAAACTAAATAATTTTAGTTTCATTACGAGGAAAGGGCATTATCAATATTTTATTTACTAAAATAATATAAA
Source organism: Bursera palmeri (assembly GCA_026225775.1). Taxonomy (NCBI): domain Eukaryota; kingdom Viridiplantae; phylum Streptophyta; class Magnoliopsida; order Sapindales; family Burseraceae; genus Bursera; species Bursera palmeri. The sequence continues at coordinate 12,638 of JANKKB010029712.1, read as the reverse complement.
ATATTTAAAAATTAATAAAAATATTATAAGAATTAAAAAAATAACAAAAATATATTTCATTTACTAAGTAATATTTATAAATTTAACTAATTTACTAAATATTTTTAATAAGTTGAGCAAGTAAATTATTTACTAAAAAATAAATAACTTTAGAAATTTAAATGATAAAAATATATTTTATTTTCTAAATAATTTTAGCAAATTAAGCAAATAAAATTTAGTAAATAATTTACTAAAAACTAAATAATTTTAGTAAGTAAAATTATTTAGTAAATTATTTAAATTTTAAAAAAATTATTTTGCATATGAAATATATTTTTGTTATTTTTTTTTATAAATTCTTATAATATTTTATAAATTTTAAAATATTTTATATTATTTTAGTAAATAAAATATCGATAATACATTCATAATGTTAATTAGTTTCAAAAGATTATAAAAAATAAGATATTTATGTGACTTTATAATCAAGAGGGTGAATTTGTTATTTTTAGTATATCAGATGAATGTTTATGTATTTATTTAAGTTTTACTTTAACGTCGTTAAATATAACTAACAGAAGTTAAATTTTTGGGGACAGTATTAGTTTTATATTTAGGTGGAATGTGATAATGACTTTTTAATGTTTTTAGGATCCAAAATAAAAATCCCAATAATTAAATAATTTTTTAAATATATTATTTTTCAATTTAACCTGATAGATTCGGTCATATCATATAATCTTTTTTCTGCCCAGAGAAAATCCGTATAAACATAGCCGGGCGCCCAATTTTATGTATTGGGGTGGGGCTGCTTTTGCAGAAACAAGCCCATGCGAACACTCAAAACTTTCGGAGAGTTCAAATAAAGTTGAAGCTATGAAAAACAACAAAACAAAGTATTAGTATTAAATATGAACAGTAGCATGACTACCAATCTCTCTCAGCTTGGCAAACAGTGTTCTGTGACGCCTAGAACTAGAAAGCAACTTCTGATGCTCGTATTAGAAAATTTTGGGCGCGTTTGGTTTAGCAGATGGGATAGTATTGGATAGTGTTATTTTCATTACCTGTTTTTGGTGTTAGGGGTGGGCACAAATACATGAACCGACCCGATCCATCGGGTTCAACCATTGTCATGAGATATTATAGGATTTGTGTTTATCATAATATACACTTTTTGTTATATTTCAATCCAACACCAAACATAATACAGTATTATATTTTATTCAATTCAATCCAATACAATTCTAAAAATTGATACAATACTATACGGTGTACCAAATGTACTCTTCAATTGAAATCCTGTTGCAGGATATGTAGAAATCGAATTGCATACAATTGTTAATCCCAAACTGAGTTTTTAATCTATCAAGATGGGTTCAGCTCATTGGAGAATTTCACAGCCGCAGTATAAAGAGTTAAAAAGGAAGAATTCTAAGAGGACAGACGTTAAAGAGCTTACCCAGCTAGACTTTGGGTAGAACAAAAAAAGGACAGAGACTTGCCTAACGTGCCACAGTTAGATATTACAGGACGTTGATGGTTTCTGGATATCTAACATTAAATTCATGTAACAGTGGTGGAACTGTGACCATACACGTAGTTGTTCAAAAATCAGAATGGACAATGGCATTTCTTTTCAATCACACCAATTCCATCGTGCGAGAATAATAATTCAACCCTACTCTAAGCCTTTTTCAATCAAGTTGAAGTTTATCGTTTCCAGTGAGATGATGTCTCGTGGTCCGTACATCCATTTCTTCTAGGTATGAATCACATCATTCACATCATGAAATAATTTAATTAGTTGTCTAATCTTAACATTGTGATTTTCTAAAACTTGTCATGCTAAGTTAATACCAAACATATCATGTGATTATGTTTAGCATTACCGAAAACTTTCTGTCAAAACACAACTTTATCATTCTAAACATGATAGAATTTGATTCGTTATAAGACATTTGTTAAGGGTTCTGTCTTTGCAATCTGTTACATGGAATCCAAGAACAATATTGCAAATTTTGTTATGATGTTTTAATGGCAGTTACAAACAATATATTCAGGACTAAATTTGGCCATTAAAGCACATGCTATACATGAATAAGCAGGAAACAACAGCTAGCAGTAAACCATAGTGAATATTTTAATGTTGTCTCGTATGGGTTGCGGAGAAACGAGCAAACAGGAGAGAAGCAAATGATGAAACAAGTCCACAGTTTTAAGACATCTTGTCCAATTATTCCAGAGTTTTGAAAATAAATGTGTAGGCATGGAGCCCTTGGGCAAGACAAAGTGAGTCCAGATACACTCTAAGAGGAAATCTGTCAAGCTAATGAATAATACAAGGGCCCTCTGTTGATTAGCCTAAACAGATAATAATCCATGAAAAAATGGCAGTGGGGAACCATAAAGTGATAAAGAGCCTACCGTATGATATCCCTTAAATCATGAATTTATGATGGACCCAAAATAACAGCATAATCCAGGACAGTGAATTAGGAGTAATTTGAACACATAAACTGACAGAAGTACGTCAATTGAGGTTTGATTTTTCTGTAATTAGGGAGAACTGATGAAGTTACCGTTGAGTACAGGATCTTCCCCCGACAGCACAAAAGATAGGAGCCAGCTTTGTAGAGAGACTTAGACACCATAGTAAAAAAGACCTTTCACCAACCTCATTCCATTCATCTTGATACAAAAGCCGAAGCTCAGTTCGGTTCTTAGCATATTTTACAGGAAAAAAGCTGCTCTTTTTGATGACTAGACACGGAATTGACCGTATGAAAATTAAAGGCATCTGTAACTCATTTAAGAACGTAGGTGATAGGCCTCGTATTCCCTCTTGTTTGTTGGGTGGGGCTCATCTGATTTTCCACCTTAAAAGCTGCTGCTCTTTATTTATGAGAGGGACATAGAAGTAAAAGTTGTATTTTCAGGTAAAAGGTTGAAACGACCAAAGGAACTCCATCATTTTTTTTTCATGTTCAGACACAAATTTTATCCAAATTTATATGATGCCTTGGCCTTTGTTATCTCCAAAAACTTGTCTCCTAGTGCTTAAAAGCAAGAAACAATAAAGATAGAATTTCGAGGTGGTAAAATTTAATCCGCCAAACCCAATTCAATAATGAGGCTAGGCTAGGTTGTAGCTGTGTTGTGTGATAGATGTGTTCCTTTGTCCTGTGCGTAGAATGCTGCATGTGGTTGATGATAAAGATACCAAGGTAATGAAAATTGCATATTTGCAGATTGTATTAGAAACATCTATCGACTTTCTCACCAAAAAGACTTTGCCTTCTGGTTGAGTTAGATTTTCAATTCTATATACTCTTCATCTGATGGAGCCCTCCAAAATCCTTGGCTGCAAAGAAGAATGTAGCAGCAGTGTGTCAGGCTGGACAATGTATATTGGTTCTCCACTTCCTGAAAACGATAACTACCATGAGGATGATCACAGTACTTACTGTCAAGGAGAAGACTGGAACATAGATAAACATGACGATGATGATGATGCCAATGCTAAAAGCGATGATTCCATGCAGTCAGATGCCTCTTCTGGACCAAGTCATCGTCAGTTCCCAGGGGGAAGCAGTAAGCCAAGTCTTCCCTCAAAAGAGAAACTTCAAAAACAGAAGATGAAAAAAGATGAGAGGAGAATCAAAGTAGCAAGAGATGAGCCTGAGAGTAAAGCAAGAGGTGCCCCTACTCAAGCTCGAAGTGGAGCAAAGGTGAGAAAAGCCAACTAAATGGGCAAGGAAATAGAGATTGTCAAGTGTTTTTCCAGTTATCCTGGAACGTTGCACAAAACTGTTTGTTAATGTTTCATTGTGAATCTATAATGGTGGGACTTTGTAGAACATGCATATAGCCTACTAGATATGTCATTGTCAATATCAAAAAATACTAATGTGTTTTATAAATAAAGTGTGTTCTATCAATTTAACATATGAGAATGCACAAACTTTATTCAAGAATTCTGCAGATATTTTGGGTTGTAGAAGAGATCATGGCAGGGGGTTGGTCTAAATTTGTAAATTTTGAAAAGAATTGGAGCATGTACAATACCTTCTTATTATATTTCTTGTATCATTATCATTATTTATAAAATCGAAAAATTATTATCCTCCTGGACAGCTTCATAAAATATGGTAAAACTACGTCAGGAAAATGGCCTCTACGTACTGGTTGTTCCTATATTTATGGAGAGGGCAATAGCACTTTTGATAAACTTGTCGAAATGGGGAGCCTATATATGCGGTTTTCACTTCAATGGTCGGATCTGAAAGTGCTTCTTCATGATTTCAACAATCTTCCTAATTACAAATCCATGGATCAGTGTTGATAATTTGTTTTGTTATTTATAAGCCATGGATAAATCTCTTTTATTCTATGTATTTTTCATTAATTTTTCTGCTTCCAGTAAGATATTGCCTAAGTCATATCTGATTTGTAGGACTTTGCTTTTTTTTTTTTTTTTTTTTTTTTTTTTAAATAAAAAATAAAAAAATTNCTTTTTTTTTTTTTTTTTTTTTTTTTTTTTAAATAAAAAATAAAAAAGTCTTGCTCTAATAGAAAGGAGATCTCTATTTAATTCGTTTAGGACTAACATTAACTTCAATGCACATAAATTAGATTTGGTGTTCATGATAACTGACAGAGGTGTTCTGATCACCAAGCTGTGTGATACTGATTCAGCTTCAATTTAAGCAGCCAGACCTTCGATAATAAAGTACAATGTTTGCTTTCGAAACAAGCTGGATTCCACTTTTTAAGCACGAGTGTTCATTTGTTTTGGCTAAAGAGAAAGAGAGAAAGAAAGAACGCAAGAAGGTTTAGGAAATTAAAATGTGGCCGTAAAAGAAATCTTAGCAACATGATAGAATACAGAGTGAACTATGCTACCTCTATCGAAGTAATCCCACAATAATGTCCCCATTGCAGAACAAAAAGCTAAAAGGAATAAAACTTGCAACACTTCTAGAAGCCTTAAGAGCTTTTTGAAAATCACGACAGCCACGGTATCAGTGTATCAGAACAATTTATATCGCATTCAATAGGCACCAGAGACAGATACAGTTTCAATTTGGCCTGTCGAATAAATTGCAGCTCAACACCTAACCTGAACACCATACTAACTCCAACAAAACTAGACATGACTTCAAACTTCAAAACAAAATTCATTTTTAAGCTAACGCTATACCAAAGATCCTTTTGGCCTGTGCACACCCAACTAGTAACCTCAAAAACGTTGATCTTTATTTCCATATTCCTATACTAGCCAATTTCCCTATAATAAAAAAATAGCGTGAATAATGTAATCAAAATCAGACCAGTAATCACAAAGTAAAGGTAAGATCCACTGCCAAAAGAATGTGACAGTCGATTTCATACAAATTGCTTGGCATCACAAGTGTATTAATTACAAAAATATTCAGAAACTAAAATTCAGACAAATTAATTCAACAAAGACAAAGTAGATTTATGTAACTGAAATAAGGTAAAGCTGGAATAGACTAACCAAATTAACATAAAATTTATTGGATGAATGTCCCATGACGAAATCCATTAAAAATAAAAAACCTCAGTCACAAAAGCAACATTATTGGATTCAAAATAATGGTTCTTTGAGGAAGGTTATCACTAACAAGAAGTTCAAATTAGATCTTTGACAGTTTAGCTATCTTGAACCATTCAGTATGGAAGGATCCTGGTATATCAATCCTCTCATAAGTATGAGCTCCAAAGTAATCTCTTTGAGCTTGGACTAAATTAGCAGGCAGCCTTTCCCTCCTATATGTATCAAAATAAGCAAGGCTAGCAGACATACCAGGAGTGCTAATACCTGAGTTGATAGCAAGGCAGACAACTTTTCGCCAAGCAGACTGTCGCTCTATAATTTCCTTTGCAAACTCTGGATCCACAAGAAGATTAGATAAATCTGGGTTTCTGTCGTAGGCCTTCTTGATACGGTCCAAGAATACAGCACGAATGATGCAACCTCCCTTCCAAATCCTAGCCAGCTCCCCAAGTTTCAAGTTCCACCCCTTCTCAATGCTCTTGGCACGTATCAAATTCATTCCCTGTGCATAACTGCATATTTTGGATGCATACAGTGCTTGCCTCACATCATCAATTAACTTTTTCTTATCCACAGTTTGGTCAGCTAGAATGTCAGCCATACCTCTTGATCTGAAGACTTTGGCAGCTTCAACTCTTTCCTCCTTCAAACCACTGAGGAATCTTGCATCCAAGGATGATGCTATAGTTGGAGCAGCAATTGACAAGTCAGCAGCTTGCTGGACTGTCCATTTGCCTGTACCCTTCATGCCAGTTTTATCCAAGACCTTGTCTACCAAATAACCCTCTCCTTTGTCATCCTTAATTCCAAATATATCTGCAGTGATCTCAATCAAGAAGCTCAGAAGCTCCCCCTTGTTCCATTCTGAGAAAACCTGTTGTAATTCCTCATTTGAGAGCTTCCCAACTGATTTCAGCACATCATAAGCCTCTGCAATCAACTGCATGTCACCATATTCAATGCCATTGTGAACCATCTTAACGAAATTTCCAGAACCTCCTTTTCCAACATAAGTAACACAAGGACCACTATCAGGAACTTGAGCAGCCACCTTAAGAAGAATATCTTCTATGTGCTTGTAGGCCTCAAAGGAACCTCCAGGCATCAGAGAAGGCCCATGACGGGCACCCTCTTCACCACCTGAAACTCCCATTCCAAGATAAAGCAGACCCAATTCAGCCATGGCTTTCTCTCTCCGTTCAGTGTTCTCATACCACTCATTACCACCATCAATAATACAGTCTCCTTTCTCCATGTAAACTGATAACGTTTTAATGGTCTGATCAACTGGGGCACCAGCTTTTACTAGCATGATTATAACACGAGGTTTTTGGATTGAATGAACAAAGGATTCAGGATCATGGAAGCCGTACAAGGGAAGATTTCCTTCGTTTTTGGCTCGTTCAACTGTCTCATCGACTTTTGAGGTTGTCCTGTTATAAACAGAAATTGGGAATCCTTTCTCAGCAATGTTGAGGGCAAGATTTTGGCCCATGACGGCGAGGCCAGCAAGTCCAATTCTTGTTGGTGGTACCATTTCTAATTTCCTGCACTAGGTATTTGAGTCCTGTCATGAATGGCATATAATTTTTTGTGGAGATTGAAAAAAAAAAAAAAAAAGGAAAAGAAAAAGAAAAAGAGCCAAGATCCAGAAAGCATAGGAAAATAACTCGGGGAAAAGTTTTAGAGAAGGCCACTAGCATCTAAAAGAAAAAGGTTAATATTAACACAAAAAGTAGAATATAAATTAATCCAAGCTATTACCACACCAAGACCTTAAAATTACTAATTCTTGCATGAACAGATATTTAACTGTTCAATGCATCTACCAGGTTCATGACATGTACATGATATCTCGATGGTAAATTAGAAAAACCGATAAGCAACATCAACGCTTAAACAGAAAAATTGAAACTTTTAACAAACATGAAGAAGAAGAAAAAGATATAATCCAGTTCTCATGAAGAATACTTTAACTCACGTCAACTATGTCAAATAATGAACCAAAAACAACAATAGCATAACCTAAAAGGATAAAACAGCCTTCTGAGCTCAAGTTACTGGGGAACATGATCAGTCTATTAAAGTGAGTATGTGACAACAGTCTGTTGATACTAAAACCTCAAACCCTATACAAAATAAAACGATGTAGAAGCATCAGCACATCGACAATGGATACATAAAAGCCAACCCGGATTAGGAATTCACAGAAAGATTTGAACTAAGTAATGCAAAATCAAAGCAAGAAGATACATTGATTCCTACTGAAAGATGCAAGGACAAACCTGAAGAAACTGCAACAAAGTGAAGATTGCTTGAAAATGAATAGAACCCAGAAAATTTAAAGAACTTGGTTTCTGAAAATGCCAAGTATTTGATTGAACTCAAACGTTTCTCTCGTTTATTCTCTGCTTTGGCTTCTCTCTCTTCTGGGGGTTGGTGGTTGGTGGTTGGTTTCACAGGGACCAAAGGCGACAAAAATAGGACCAAAAAACATAAAAAAAATCTATTGATATATACTTTTTTGCCCCCTTAAGTTCAACTTTTATTCGTTAATACCCTTATTTGGTACAACGTGTAGTAATTACAAGAATTATAAGTTTTGCTCGAGCCGTAAGAGGCGAGTATAAATAATCAAAGGGAAATCATAAAAAAGAAAGCAAGATTTTGGGAGGCTTCACAAAAATACTTCGGCCTTTTTGTAATTCCCTCCTTTATTTCATTTGAACTTCCCAAACCAGGAGACCGAAAGCTATTCTTTTTCCTCAAATTCATAAACAAATCATCATCACTCTCCCCCGACCATGAAACTCAGAGCAAGAGATGACACAGACAATGAAAGTGAAGGGTCGTGTCAAGTAATGGCAGTGGACGTCCGACGGTAGGAAGTTGAACGGTTAGCCATAGATTTTTCGATTTACTTCATTATTGTGTTTTATGAAATGGGTTCTTTTGAGTAAAGTTTTAGGTATAGATTTGTTATTTTTAGACTATAAATATACGAAATAATGCATGAACGAAGTGTTGGATTAGTTTAGGGAGGTATATACCATTGAGATTTTTATAGATTTTTATAAAATAAAAAAATTTGAATATATTCAATTAAGACTTTTATAAACTTTTAAATACTCTATAAAAGTCATGAGGTATTCAATATAAACTTTTAAAAACTTTTAAAAAATCTGTAAAAGTCTTGAGGTATTTAATAAATACTTATTGAAAGTTTATAAAAGTCATGGGGTATTTAAAAAGTTAATGACGTTTATAGACTTTTTATATGAGACTTTTGTAAATTTTTTAGTAGAAAATATAAATAATAGACTTCATAATTTTTCTCACACTATTTGCTATAACTTTAAAAAACTTTCAACTTTTATAGAGAAAAAAAAAATGACACCATAGTAGTCCACCCCCACAAATCTCTAAAATTATCTAGTTTTCCAACAATCTTAAGATACAAAAGTTTACAAGACTAATAACCTTATGCAGCAGCCACTAGTGCTTACTGCACATGGATTCTTTGAGATATCTGGAAAATACTTTGTATAACAATTGCTATGGGGCCTATTGACCCTATTTGAGAGATTAGAAAGATATTACTGGATCCTGTAAGGATTTTTTTGAGAGAGAAATGACAATAATCCCCCAATTAAATTTGAAGAAACACTTAGCCCCACACTTTTCCTAAACTAATATTTACCCTCCAAAAACCCCTAAAAAACTAACACTTACCCCCCAAATATTTGGGGGGTAAGTGTTAGTTTTGAGGAAACAGTGGTAAT
>JANKKB010029711.1:7751-28820 GCA_026225775.1 Bursera palmeri | reverse complement strand
CCCGAAGTCTGACTCTGATCCCGGGTACCTGTGGAAGGAGAAGGGGTGAGCAAACACAGCCCAGTAGGTAATCACTCAATATATTCAAAACTATAGCATTTTAATTGAATTCACAAAATAAATCCATTACGCCCCACTTTACATCTTTACATCTCATAATACAATTAGGCACAACTAAGGCCTAGCACTGTTAGAATCACAAGTGCTTCCCCTTAGGTCTATCAGTATATATATGTAAATATGGACACAGCTAAGGCCTAGCACTGTTGGAATCACGAGTGCTTCCCCTTAGGTCCCTCACTATATATGGACACACTAAGGCCTAGCACTGTTGGAATCACGAGTGCTTCCCCTTAGGTCCCTCACTATATATGGACACACTAAGGCCTAGCACTATTGGAATCACGAGTGCTTCCCCTTAGGTCCCTGTACTTCCTATAGCCTCTCTATGGCCAACGCTCAGCTCAACGCATTACAATATCCTCGTATTTTATATTCCCACCTTAATTATCTATTTCTCCCTCTATCTCACGAGTACGCGTAATCTACATTTATGGCGACTTCCTACCATATCCTTAGCGTACGAATATATTTAAAATACTAATTACGCGCATAAATATCCAGTATTCAAATCCAATAGCCATTCGCGGAAACACTCCACATCAAGTGGCTCTAAAATCATACGTACATCAATCCGCGTTTCTAACAGTCTACGAAGCTCACACAACATCTAATTTAATAAATCTACAATTAATTTTACTAAAAGCCTAAGTTATACAACAAATACTACAAGCCCTAGATTTCTGCTCTTAGCCTATTTTATCAATTAAAATGATATAGAAGAGAATAGATGAGGAATCCCTACCTCGGTGCGTCGATACGCGGAAATCCCGGCTCGATCTCTCTCTTTCTCTCTTTTTCTCTTTTTCTCTTCCCTTTCTCTCTTCTCTTCTTCTTCTTCCTTTTCTTCTCTTTTCTTCTCTTCCTTTTCCTTTTCTTCTTCTCTTCCTCTTTCCTTCTTCTTCTTTCCTTCTCCTTCTTTCTTCTTTCTTTTCTCTTTTCTTTCTTTTCTTTCTTCTTTTTCTTCTCCTCTGCCTCGGCTGGTCGTGCGAACTGGGAGGGGGGTTAGGGTTTGTTTTAATTTAAAAACTGATTTTGGGACACGCTCGTCATTACGTGAAAAGTTGTCGCACGTAAAATCGCGACAGCGCCGCGGCGTTCAGCGCTTGGCGCTGCGGCGCTCGTTCGCGCTGCGGCGTAAAATTAGTTTCACGCCTCGGCGTAATTCTACGCTGCGGCGTAGAACTGATTTTACGCCTCGGCGTAGTTCTATGCTGCGGCGTATAACCAACTCTACGCCTCGGCGCCAAAGCGCGATTTTGGCGCTGCGGCGTAGAATCATTCTACGCCGTGGCGCCAAACGCTGGTTGGGCGCACGCAGGCTTCCTTCATTCATTTCATTTTCCTTTCATTTTTCAAACACATCTCTATTTCCAAATAACTCATACATACATTTCTACACACATCAATCTAATCTCAACAACCATACACAAGTAACATACACGTGTAGAAAATTTTTTTTTTCTCTGAGCTCTAAAAATAAAATTCACTGTTACAAATTTTCTGGGTCATTACAACTCCTCTTCACCTTAAAATTGACTTCAATTTGCTAGAATTGTGATGAAATTTTGAAGAAAAAATTTCATGGAAGGAGAGCAAGAAAGCACACGTTCATGGCAAGAGAGAAATGAAAGAATTACCTTTTTTATTCAATTCTTGTGTTTGATACAAATTACACATTGCTTAGTTTAATTGAAATGGTGGCTTGTGTTTATCTTGGCAAATATCTAATAAGCCTTCAAACTTGTCATATGTAACATTCAAATCATTCTCTAATATTTTGACAAATCCAAAATTGCCATTAAAAACAAATCTCATGCTAAATATGTCCTTCCACCAATATAAATGGGTCTTGGACTTTTCATTCATTTAAATCTAATTTAACAATTTTAGTGTAAATGAGCCAAGCCATTTATAATATTAATTAGACCCAAATTAAATAATTTCAAAATTTTAACTAATTTGGTCTTTAAGCCCATTTAGACATCCAAGTCTAATAGATAATCCAATAAATAAATTAACATATCAAATATGTTTAAAATGTCATGTACAAATTTGTAGAAAAATCCAATTTTCTCTACACAATTTGTTCACTTGATTAATTTCAAATTAATCTGTTTTCTCTCTTTAATGCCGTGAATTAGTCCTAGATTAATTCCATATCATTACCTCATGTCAATTCATCATTGGAGAGTCTTCGGAGATCGATCCATTAGGTTTTCGGATATGTTGATAGTAAATTGGGTTTCCCAGACCATCCGTATATGCGCGTGAAGCGTACCGCATTTGTATTAATTTATAAGACATAGTTGGCTTCTAGCAAAGCACCGTGTCTACCCAATTCTCCAAAAATATTTGTAAATGAATATATCCTTTGTCAAGAATAGTTTTATGTGATTAAATCCTATGTCGTATATCACATATGAGGCTTAGGGCTGGTTATGTGTCTGCCCCATACAACGTACATTTCGAATCCCAAACCAAAAATTCTCTATAATCGAGGAAAAATGACAAAGTCACATTATCCCGATGGTTGCAACCCTTAGAGACACTATTGTCATATCCTATGTGACATTATCTCCTTTTACTCGAAGTGACATATCTCATCTTGATATTACACCCACTTCTAAATGATTCTCGACGTACCCAAACATAAGTGTATGTGAAATCCGTTAGAACTTCAGACATCAAGTATCAAAACATACGATTGCCATATGAGATGGCCGTGTAAGTCTCAGGTCAGATGATTAGTTACATTTACCCTGAATGGACGTTCCAAAGACACTTTAGGTAAACTACCACTGGGATTTTGTAAGGGTCGAGTCCAATGAATATGTTCCTGTTCTAAAAGGCTAACAATGTTCCCCTATCACACTTATTTAAACATCTAATATTTAAATGAATGAGAATCATACGGTTACGCTTTTATAACTCGTACAAGTGAAATACTAGTTTATACCACACGACTGATGTCCTGTCTCAGTAATACTTCAATCAGGGACAATTTAATGACTAAATCTTATGTGGATTAATATAGCCTCACATATATATTAATCTGATATTAATCATAAGGACTTTTATCATATATATAAACAATTAGTGATCAAATTACAAATGATGATAAAAGAATAATTTCCTTTTATTACATAAATCAACAAATGTACAAATACAATATTTGTATCCCGGTGATGCTTTAGGACACATTATTCCAACAAATTAAACATTAATAAAATTGAATTGATTTCTTTTTTTTTTTTTTTTACAAACTCTCCTTTCAAGTTCGCACCTTTGAAAGCTTAACATAAAATGTAAACATTTATTATTATTATTTTTTTTTAAATTTAAGTCAGTTTGTTGTATCATTAAAATCCAAATCTAAGTCTTAGTGTTGAAGGGTTTGTTTACTATTTGCATCATTTTCCTTTTATTTCAGACACTATTTTGGGTTTACATGATGAACTAGGAAAAATCAGTTTTCACGAATATTTTATTAATTAGTAAATGAATTGTGATTCACAGGGATTATGCGTCAAGTAGTGGCAGACATGGGTTCATGATTCTTTTTACTTTTCAAAAGCAAAGAAAAAGAGTTTGTAACACGGATTCATACAATAGCTTTTGAGTTAAATCAAGGTTCCATTTTTCTCATCACGAATCATCAACTTTGAATCCTTGCTAAAAAAATGTTAAGAAAGATCTATCACAAATCTATACCTTCACCAACTTGCGGACCCAAAAATAATGTGGGTTGCACAAGATACATAGTTATAACGTTAAATGTGTTGGTAATAATGTTTGAATTGGAAATATGTGTATTATATAGGTTTGTAAAGTCATAATGTTTGATGTGTAAAGACATAATATTTGATTTGTAAAGACACAATGTTTGATTTGTAAAGATACATAAAGAGTTGTAATTGTTTATCTAAGAGTTATACCTTCGTGTAAAGTTGCAATGGTTTACTAAGAGTCATATCTTTATGTATAGTTACAATGGTTTATATAAAGTTATACCTTTACATAAGAGTTATACCTCTTTGTAAAGACACATGAAGATGTATCTTATTTTCTATAAATAGAGGACAAATGTTTTGTATTTTTATCATTGTTATTATCCTTGCATTTTTTATTCAATACTTGAGAGAATTACAATAAGTCAGTTTACTAGATTTCTAAATTGGTGATATAAAATTCAAGAAATAGCGGTTGTATCCTGAGAACAGTCTCCTGTAGATCTTTAATTACCAGAAGGGGAGAAATACTATTTTAGGATATTGTATTTTATACACAAGCCTCCGTTCTTACAAGTTAGTATTCATTGTTATTTATTTTATTTGTTCATCTATTTTTATTTTTATATCATTGATTGTTGTGTTCCAACAAAATGTAGCAGTAGCACCCAATGAGGAGCAGCTCTAGAGGCTAAAAATTAAAATTAGATTTTGTCATCATCAATTTTCTGATGTCAATCCAATATAATATAGTCTCTATGTATATGAGGGTTCTGCCTACTGAACCATTTACAGACATTTAATATAACATCTGTAATGCAGACATGAATATAATTCTTTTAATTTTATTAGATTATGGGTAATTTTTTAGCTGTGAGTTTCATAATGCTGTTAATGAAAGCAAGGTTAAGAGAGAGTTTTGATTGTCTCTTATAAGATTCTTAGATAAGATATGCGATAAGGTAAATTTGGAATTTGTGTGACCCAAAATTTCTCCAATTTATATGAGCCTTCTGCTATGAGTTTTGATCAAAATATATGAGGTTTCAAAAGAGGGATTCTACTTCTCAGCTTTTCTTGCCTTCTGGTGTTTCATATTCACCTTTAATTATGTCCATCGCGACCTGTTTGAAGCACAATGATTGCAAAGCCAAACGCACTAAGGAATTCCGTGCCTTGCCAGGGATATTAAGGGTTTATTAGCTTTTTCCTGAAAATATCTTTATTTTTAATCTACCTTTTATTATTCATTTTTAAATTTTCTAGTTTACGGGTAATTTTCCAGGTTAAAGACAATTTCTTAGTTTTAAATTTTTTATAAAAAGAATTTTAATTTTTTATATTTTAAAAGCAAAAGCAATCATCCAAAAGCAGGGGTTCCCTGTTTTTAGAATTCTTTGTAAAACTAACTTATTTTTATAGCAACTTATTTCTAAAACAGTTTCAAAAGCATTCCCAAACATCTTATATTATTTTTGCTAAGCATTCCCAAACTGACCTAAAATATGAATCATATAATAGAGCTTTCGATAATAGAAGCAACTGAAGTTCATTTCAATTTTATTAATTGAAATCAGAAAAGCCTCCATTTCAGAAGCTGAACTGCATCAAAGAATACACATTGAATTTTTGTTATGTTTCTCTTGTGAAAGGAACTAATCCAAATTGTTTTATGCTGAATTTCACTATGATATCAACTAATGACTTTTTTTTGAAATTTTTTTTAGTTTCCAGCTCTCACCAAACACTCAATTAGGAGAAGGATGGCGCTTGCTTCATGGAAAAAGAATAGATAGCACAAGGGAATTATCCCACTGTCCGCAATTTGAGTGTTTGAAGATGTGTCTTCTGAAGATCTCTTTGATTCTTGTTAACGTTTTTCAATTGTTGTTTATTTCGTGTGAAACTTTATTTCTTGCACATTTCCTTTCTGATGTTGTTTGTTGATTTATATATACACACATAAATGCATACATTTATGAAAAAGGTCACTATATTTCATGGGGATGAATGATGCTTCAGAAATATAATTAATCGAATTTGAGTTATGATTCCTGCCTGATTTGCTGTTTCTCTGCAAAGAGTTTGATTGATAATGATATCTATTTCTGGATTGCTTTAAACAATTATACAGAATGGAAACAAACATGTTTTGGCTCTCTTTATAAAATATTTTCACTTTGGAAAAGTCTTATACTACCATCTAAGTGACCATTAATTTATAATCATTTAGGATCTCAAGACATTTTTATCAATTTATAAATACAAGCACAATCATGCATTTATATGATTGTCATGAATTGTGATACATAAGGATTCAAAAGCAAAAGCAAAAGCATATATTGTTCTTTCTGTTAGACGATTTATGTCCTAGAACATCACATTATGAATATACGTGGTATATTCGAATTAAAGTAAATTATATGACTTTATCTGTGGCGCCCCGGAACCCTTTATACAGGAACTCTGAGGGTCACTATGAAAATAAGTGAAGCAAAAGTACTGAAAGACATTTAACATAAAACATTTACATTTGAAAACCGGTTACAAAATTTTTCTTTTTAAAATAGACACATAGACACTAACTCACAACTCATCATGACTACCCAGACATGCCCAATACCATCCGAGATCCTCTATGTGAGCTCCGGATCACCGACGTTCGACTCCTGACCTCGAGTACCTGTGGAGGACGGGATGAGCAACACGGCCCAGTAGGAATTTCTACACTATACAGTTCTACTACATCTTAACATCCAAGCATGCATCATGCAACATACAACATATACAACCACACAATTCCCTAGAGTATCCATACCATCATAACTGTCTCTACACGTACTACCAATATATATACCTCGTTCTCTAGTCACATCCACATATACCATATCATGTACCCCGTATCACCCGGCCACCTAAGGCCTACCACTAATATCGCAATCGGGATGTTTTCCTTGGGCTCCAAAGCCACTGGCCACCATAAGGCCTAACACCCTCCTCTCATCCGTAGTGTTTTCCTTGGGCTCCGGAACGACTGGCCACCACAAGTCCTAACACTATCAGCATATCATATCATACGTGTTTCCCTTGGGGTCCATAGCGTCCGGCCACCACAAGGTCTAACACTATCAGTATATCATATCATACGTGTTTCCCTTGGGCTTCGTAGCGTCTGGCCACCACAAGGTCTAACACTATCATCAGTCACAATCACATCATCAGTGTTTCCCTTGGGCTCCGGAGCTACCGGCCACCACATGGTCTAACACTGTCATCATATCATATCAACTATGTTTCTCTTGGGCTCTGGGGTGTCCGACCACCACAAGGTCTAACACTAGTATCAATCACACTGGGATCCCGTTCACCAATATCAAGGGGATCCCTCACACACAAGACTACTGCATAACTACTAGTCAGTCCTAATACCGTCCATAACACCCCTCAGATCTTTATACATCGTTCGATTGATCCGGGGTTCATCCATTCAATCCGTACTCATATCATTCGGTCCTGTGACCGTTCACTCATTACTACATACCTGTACGGCTTTACTCACGTATGGCTCAATCATAACTCTTCCGTCTCTACACGTTCGTGCCCTTACGTGTTTCCCGTAATCATCCATCCTAATGGGCGTACCCATATACGCTCGGCCTATATCACAACTGGTCCCGTCATACACATTTATACTCGCATGTAACACGTACCTTACTCAGCACGTCATACATGTGCCCCCACTTGTGATCTGTATCTCGTATTTCTCATTACTCACGGATACACGTATATCACCGGTGTGATGTCCAATCCATATCATACCACCACTCACGTAACATCCATACTCTAATTATATTTTCACATACCACTTCACATGGTTTACATAACCCATAATCCACTTCGTGCTTAATCCGACGATCTAATACGCGTTCCATTTCCGTAAGTCCGTATACGCGTTTACAACGTTCCGATCTATCTAAGCATCTAATGTACCTATTCGTCCATCACACACAGTCTCTATGCCCTAAGCCACACAGTAAAGTAAATTCACATACAAGTCAAAACATAATAGAAATGTACAGCTAGAAATCCCTACCTCGATATCCGAACCGTGACTCCTGGACCTCCTCATCTCTCTTTTTCTCATTCGTATCGTAAATCCATGTGTTCCGGTGGTTCCAGATGAGTCCTCGGAGTTGCGGGGTCCAACCATGCAAAAACCGAGAACCGGAGGTTAAACGGATAATTTACACCTCGTGGGATATTACCGTAAATCTATAAATTATACATAACTAACCAAGCAGGGGTAAGATTGCTAACCTGTAAACTATCAGGGGTCCATACATCATCACACGTGACAGGGGTAAACCTGTCAAGTATCAAAGTGGAGGGGGGCTACCTAGGGGTGAAACTGCCAATGACCTAAAGTCAGGGGGGAGACTGATATTTTTCTGACCACCGTCCCTCACGGTTTGTCACCGGAAAACACCATCCACGGTCGGGAATGGGAAACGGGGACCACCACTCGAATCGTTTTGATGAGAGGGATGTGTTCCGACCATCGGCGACGGTGACCGACGACGGGAAGAGGCTAATCGGAGAATGGCGTACCGAACGTTTCCACCGCGATTGCCGATGATCCAGGCCTCGGACGGTCGATCAGAGACCACCGCCAGGATCGTCTGGCCAGGACGAAGAGATCCCGATCGGTGGTGTCGGCTACCGTCGCCGAGGTGGGCAGATCATCGGTCGACTAGCCGGATCTTCCTTGCGTCGATCCGGTCGATCTTCCTTGCGTCGATCCGGTCGATCTCGGCACCGGATGGGGGAAAGACGGCCACCGTTGGACTCAGCACGCCGTGACGATTCCATCGCCATCGGCCATGGCGGCTAACTAGTCGGGAATGCGAGCCGTCACCGGAGACGGCAGTGAGTGCGTCATCGGGGGTATTTCAAACTAGAGTTTATATAGACTTGGGTCATCGGGGGTGTTTCAGTAATATTTCAAACCTTCCCGAATTTCACGAAATCACCCCGAAACTCCGGAATCTCAAGATAAACTCATTTCCGTCCATATTCCACTCACGCGGTCCTCAAAATCCATAAAACAGGCACTAAAGACGAAAAATCTATGAACTTGTAAAAATTAATTTTGGTCCCCTTTTTCTGAAAACTCCCGAAAACATAAAAATGCACATACGCATGATGTCAACACGTCCGTGTCATCCCGTGTACGTCACAATCACGTCGTATAAAGATTTTTAACTTTGAAATCTTTCACTAACACCCTTGATCACTGTTCCCGGGAATCCGGGTTACCACATTATCATTGTAATTAGATTATATTATGATAAATGTTCGTATGATGTGAATATGAATGATTTGATTGTGAGACACAAATTGATTCACTAAAATATTACATCATTAAAACGTCCCTAGTCAAAGTACTGTTGAGACAGGACATCTACAGTACGGATAAACTAGTATTGTACTTGTACTGGTTATAGAAGTATAACAGTATGATTCCCATACATCTACGTATCGGATACTTATGCAAGTGTATAGGAGAATATTGTTAACCTTTTAGACACGGGAACATATTCACTGGACATGGTCTGATACAGAATCCCATTAGTAATATATGTGTCTATGGGAGGTCTGCTCAGGGTAGGTGTAAGTAGTCCTTAGACCTGAGACTTACACAGCTATCTCATTTAGAGATCAGTTCACTTTGACACTTGCGTGAATAATTCCTTCCGGTTAGAGAAACGCTTGTCGTTAAACGCATCGTGACCTATTTAGGAGTGGGTATAATGTCAAGATAGGACATGTCACTCCGCGTATATGGAGATGATGTCACATAGGATCCGATGGAGATAACTCAGAGGCAAGCTAGCATCCAAGAGCGTCACGAGGATTGTTCTCAGTCACGACTTATACATGAAAATTGCACGGTAAACGAGGATCCAAAATATTAGACATTATTAGGGAAGACACGTTCCATCCCTAGACCCTGTGCGTGACATTTGACATAGGATTGAATTACATAGAATTATGCCTAACAAAGGTTATGCGGCTATACGCGCACTTTCAGAGAATTAGCTAGGGAGTTTGGTGCTTTACTAGAAGCCAACCATGCCTAGTAAATCATAGGCTCAGCATATGGTGTTCGGGTTTGTGGACGTGACGATTTACGGTCAATATATCCGAAGGCCTAATGAGTCGTACTTCTAAGATACACCAATGACTGATTGACATAGGAGTTCGAGAGCATCTCTCACCTAGGGTGAATGCTGTGAGTAGTATTTTCTGCATACTATTTACATATGGGCTTAAAAGATGCATGGGCCAATTTAGTGGGTTGGATCACTAATTGGTTTTGGGTTTTGACATGGATTGGGTCCATTAACAAAGTTTGAAATGTGGCATTTGAACCCAAGCCCAAAACAAGCCCATGTACAAAAAAGAGAAGAATCAAACTATTTGGACTTAGTTGATTTTTGCCAAAATATCTTGGATGATATGGAAGCATGGGATTGGTTGCCTTTTACTTGGTCTATATTAATTTGGAATTAATATTTACTTGGCTAATATAAATCCTAATTATTGAGATTTAATAAATTGGATTTATTGAATTCCTTGCATGTATAACACTTACACCTAAGTAGGATGTTAGTGTATTACATTGAATGCAAGAAAGTCTTGTGTGTTAAGCACTCATTCACTAGCTTTGGCTGTGCATGATTCATGCATTATGTGAATGAGAAAAAAACACAACCTCTCTCCTTAAGCTTGCCTTGGCCAAATTGCTCGCTCTTCCTTGGAGAAAATTACTCCAATTTTATTTCTTTTCTCTAGTAAGAATTTGTCAATTCTTAGGTGTTAGAAGTACACACCATTAGAAGAAAGATAGCTAATTACTTTGTATTGTATTTATGTAAGATTTTGGTGACAAAATTGGTCACAAAGATCCAACATCAAACAAATGAGTATATAAGTAATTCTTGCCTAATTCTTATTTTAATTTCACCTAATTACAAGTATATTGGGTGAGAATCTAACACTTTCCACTGGATACGCGTCAAAAGCAAAAGCAAAGAAAAAGAGTTTGTAACGTGGATTCATATGATAGCTTTTGACTTGATCAACTTTTTATCACAACTCTATCCGTTGACCCATTTGCGGACCCAGTGATAATTTATATAATCTTAAATTAGTTTAAAAAAAAAATTGATAAATTTGATAATGTGATCTAATTCCATAATTCTCTGCGTGATTTAACAAGTTGATAAAACCGTTTTTTTTTTTTCATGGTGATGGGGTAAGGCGTCAGACAAGGGCGTGGGATTCCTCTTTACTTATACTTAATTGGATAAGAAATGTGTGGATGATTGATAACTATCTACGAAACCCATTATAAGACTCCAAAGACTCAGACTTTTCAAAGTCAATACCCTTTTGTCTTATAGTTGAGAATTATTGTTACCCTCACCAAGCCTGTTGCTCCCTCTTCTGTTTGTCTTCAAAGTCTTCTAAACCAATCCATTATCTGATCTGAAAGTAGTTTGTGTGTGGTTGCTCCATAGATCTTGACCTGTACTCAACTGAAGTTCCTCTTTTGCTTAGAGTTACATAAAAAAGTAGGTGTTGTGGTGCTTTGCTTGCAGCTTCGTATATAATTGGAAGGTCTAGCTTCTTGCTGGCTGTTCTGTTTGTCTTCAAAGTCTTCTAGAGCAAGACTGCCTTAATTCTCTCCAAACGAAGCGTAACCAGTGAGTATGATGCACCTTTGATCATCCCAAACGGTAAGTATTCTTTTTTGTAATCTCTCAACTTTACAACCGTCAATGGTTGTGACAATATAAAGCAAAACACAGACAAATTTCTAAATGAAGCAGCTACAAAGTTATGGTTAGAATTTGGAACAGAACCACAATTATAGACTAGATTCACTTTTGATCACTCTAGCGCCACGTACGACAGTCTCACGCTACTAACTCGCTTATTAAGCAAAGCCAATTCTTCTGTAGAAGTAGAACCTACACACGTTAGTTTCAATTTTCTTTTGGTTGGTTTGATATGCTAATCTCTTTTGGTTTGTTACTTTTTACTTGCAGATTTACTCTACTTCTCTCAACTTACAAGAGTGAAGAGTCGTTTTCATTTTATTTCATATTTTTGTGAGGAAAGGTGAAATGAACTCCTGTTCATAATCTTACATTGAAGGTATGAATTAATGATAATCAATGATTATGAAAAAATGATTAAAATTAAGAAAAAAAATTACAATAATCTGACACATATATAATCAATGAAAAATATAGATCTATAATCAGTGAAAAGGTCAAAGGTTTCTTATAACTAGTAAACCCAATCCTCAGAATTTATTTTTTGATTTATATTTAAAAGTCGTAATTAATTTTTTGATTGGCCTTGTGTTGGGTTAGCATAACGTAGTATTTCGATAACTGAAATTATACTTGAGATAAGATTAAAGTTTAGGGTTAGCCTTTGGTGATAATTTATTATTGTTTATGATTTTCTATATATTGCCGTCTCTAAAGTGTGTGGTGATTGGCTTGCAGCTTCATATATATTTGGAAGGGCTTGTTAAGAAGTAATCTGTGGTGATTTCAACATAAATATCGTTTATTATAGAAGGTACGATATTTTGTTTCATTATTAAATAATAATAATAATATCAATGTTATTTCAATGGTTTTAATTATTTTTAAATAAATTAAGTTAATTAATCCCCTTTTCTAATTACTCCTTCAACTCTAACATCCTCTCTCTTATTGGTAACACTCATGATGTAATCTCATCATTCTTCTTATCTCTTTGATTTAATAAATCTTAACACTAACGTTGGGGTTGAATTCTTAAAAATAAGAGTTTGAGCTCATTAAATTATTACGCATTTTGTAATTAAACATAAGGTTCGACAAGAATAGGCTAAAAGTAAACATTAAAAGATTTTCATTTGGTTTAAAGATGAGAAATCTATTAAAAATTAAAGGATTTCATACTTCAGAATAATAGTTATTTAAAAATATAATTATTTCTCAAACATCCTATTAAAATTTTACATTTTATCGTTTTTCTTACTATAATTAAGTTTTAGGAAGTTAATATATTTCATATAAATTAGACTGTGGTAAGGTCTGCCCCCCAGATCAAGATTTTGGCTCCTCTAATAGACCAAAAAATTGTAAAAAAAATGTACAAACTGTTATATACTAATAGTTATAAATACTTTAATACGTCACAAAATTAATAAAAGAGAAAAAATAAAAATATAGTAAAATAAATAACAAATAATATTTTAGAAATTAATTTGTAGATAGCTAAATAAGTCGAATAAGTCAATCCAATTTTTCTTAAATAATGCTTTGTGTATAATTTAATTATACAATATATTTCTCTAACTAGATGTAACATAATATCGTTAAATAGTTAAAATTTATCATTTGAAAATCTTTAGATATATATATTTTTTCATGACAATACCATTTTTATCTACATGACACCAATAGTCTTTTTAAGATCTGATGATACAAGTTGAGGAGTTAAAATCCTCCCAATTGAGTATGACTATTTATGATCTTTGGGCTTTGCTATTCTTTAAGGTTACAGGTTATAAAAACCCATAAAAAATATCACCTATTACTATATACAGATCATTTTTTATCAAAATTATGATGATATAAGGACTAAACATGTAAATTTTTAGAATTAATGCATAAAATCCCCGCCATTTCTTTGTACATGTAGAAGATTTTGCATCATCAACGAACATATATAATATTCTTAATCAATCCATTGCCTGATCTCAAAGTAGTGTGCGGCTGCTCCGTAGATCCTGACCTGCAGAAGTCAACTGAAGTTCCTGTTTCGCTTCGAGTTACAGAAGAACGTAAGCTATTCTGTTTTGCTTCGTTTATATTTTTTTATATTAAAAAAAAATCAATGTCATGATGAAGTTTCAAATACAATAATAGGTGACAGAAATTTGCAAATATTTAAAGATCTGAGGATACAAGGTAAGATGCTCTTTTGAGGACATGCTATGTATGTATGTATGAATTATTGCTTATGATATTAATTTTATTAACTTCATTATTTGTTTGCTTCTTTTGATATTTATCTTCTGACTTTTTATTGCAATCATTTGCTAATTTCCTTCAAGTAACTTTTCTAATTAAAAGAGAGAGATAATAGAAGATCAATGACAGGTATGGAGTTTGTATCAATTTATTTTATATTTATACGAGGGATAGTAAAATTCTCACCAAGTTTATTACAGGGTTTATAATCTTATATTAAAGATATGAAATAAATAACAAATTATTTAACTATGTTATGTTGAATTTTTTAATTTTCATTATTGAAAAAAATTATAAATATATAGAAAAGAATCTATATATCTTCAGTTTGTATCTTGATAAAATAACTTTAATTTTCATAAGCCCAATTCATCTTTGGTATGTATTTATATATATTTGAAATAAAAAATGAGATAAATCAACACTCTTTCAATAAAAAATTAATGTAAGTATATATCCAAGGATGAGGTCAAGGACTTCTAATAATACTAAACCCAATTGGGTTTATTTTAATTAGATTATATTTAAATGTAGTTTTCTTGACTAGCCTTGTGCTCCAGAGCATAATATAGTATTTTAATTTTCGAGATTATAATTGAGATGAAGATTATAGTTTGGAGTTAATCAAACATCGGTGATATTTTATTTTTGTTAATTATTTGCTATATACTGAAGTCTCTAAAGTAGTGCGGTGCTTTGCATGCATGCAGCTTCATATATATTTGGAAGGGCTAGCTTGTCAACAAGTACTCTGTGCTTGCTGTGATATATCTCCTTTATTTAGGTATGAGAAATTAAGATTAATGCTCAATTAATGTTGTTAATTTTAACATTGTAAATTATCCTTTTTAAAAAATAATATTAATTATATCTTAAAAATTTTATAACTATTTTGATTATTTAGAAAAGAACTTGAGAACTAGCACCTTGGACTTTTATTTAATGGAGCTAGGTTAAGGCTGCATAAAGAGAAAATAAAAAATAAAATAACATGTAGAGGTTAAAATGAGATTTAGAAATTAAATCAACTTTTATATATATAATTGAAGAAGTCGATATAATCTGTCTTTTTTAGTGATGTTATGCTTATAATTTAATTATAAAATATATCTTTACAGCCTGACATAATGTTAATAATATCATTAAATAGATAAAATTTTTATAATATCCTTAACTTTTGCTCATTTCAATTTGCTTTTCTAATAAAGAATGGAATATTAATTAGATTAGAAATAGGAAAGATAAAAGGATTGATTTCTCAAATAGTAATAAGTCAGACTATTGTTTTATTATTTCTATGTTTAAGCACATATTTAATTAATTTGTAATAATGGTTTCTCTTTTCAATTCCATAAAAAAAAAAAAAAAAAAAAAATTGTCTTTTGTTGTATTTTCTATCTAAACAAGCATTAGTTGTGGATAGTTTCTATCAAAATTATTTCTTTCTGGATAGGTATATAAAACTAATAAATTAAGTATGCATAATATTAATTTTTTTAGTAATATTTTAATAGTTATTTCATCATTTTCCATACAGGTTGTTTCAAATTATTTGAGTGGTAATTGTTTTGTTTCCATAAACCAAAAACAAAAAAAAAAAAACAAAACAAAAATCTGGTGATTGTCAAGTGGAGTTTTGTGTATTGCAGTCAAAGATATCTCCCTACAATAGAAGGTACGTTAAACTATTAATCATGTTAAAGTCTTTAGATATATATATTATTTATAATGATATGATCTTTATTTATATGATACTCAAGGAAAAAGAAAGAAATTCTCTCATTTGAGTATTATGACTCTTTTATTATCTATGAACTTTTGTTATCCTTTAAGCTTTATGAATCCATAGAGATACTGATGGGCCACCGTTCATCAAAAGGCATGGAAGAAGAGCAAGGAAGGTTAGTTTTGGCAGTGGGCAGTGAGCTGGCAAAGTTAGTTGGCAGTTGGTTTGGAGGAGTATAGTTGTTATAGGCCGTTATGGCATGTAGTTTGTTAAAAGTAGGAAGAATGTAGCGGGTTCTGGAAGGATTACAGCTGTTATATAGGAATGTTGGAAGGCAGAGGAGGGTAGGCAGTATATTCGTAAGGAAGTGGAAACTTGTAGGGAGGAGCTGGCCTCCAAACCAGTGGTTATTTCTATTTTTTTCTGTTTGTAAGGCATATTAGATAAATTCTGCATAATCTACTGCTTGGTTCCATCAGATACCTTTTATTCATTTTTTTTTAATCTACAATTGACCTTTACATTTTCTTAAGGACGTTCATAATTAAAATTGTAAGAATGGTTTTTCTCATTAATTTTGTACAAATCTGGCTAATATTGTGTTTTCTATCTAATCAAGCATTAATAAATAGATTAAGAGCCTATCTGTTTTAGCTTATCTGCAGGCTAAAAGATTTTTTTAAATGTCAAAAGTTCTTTCAATATTTTTTTGTGCCGTTTGGTTGCCACCAAAGAATAGCTTATAGATGATTAAAAAAGAAGTTGTTAACATTAATAAGTACTTATATATTTTAATTATCAAAATTATAATTGAGATGGAGATTATAGTTTGGGGTTAATAAAACATTAGTGATATTTTATTTTTGTTAATTATTTGCTATATATTGAAGTCTCTAATGTAGTGTGGTGCTTTGCATGCAGCATTATATATATTTGGAAGGGCTAGCTTGTCAAGAAGTACTCTGTGATTGTGGTGATATATCTCCTTCATTTGGGTATGAGAAATTAACATTAATGCTCAAGTAATGTTGTTTGAATATTGTAAATTATCCTTCTTAAAAAATAATACTAACTATATCTTAAACTTTTCTAGTATTATTTTGATTATTTAGACAAGAACTTGAGAAGTAGCACCGAAGGCTTTCATTTAATGGAGCTAGTTTAAGGCTGCATGAAGAGATTATAAATAATAAATTAACCTGTAGAGGTTAAAATGAGATTTAGAAATTAAATCAATTTTCAGATTTATAGCTGAAGAAGTCAATATAATTTGTCTTTTTGAGTAATTTTATGCTTATAATTTAATTATAAAATATATCTTTACAACCTGACATAATATTAATAATATAATTAAATAGATAAAATTCATAGAATTTTTATAATATCCTTCATAAACTTTTGATCATTTTCAATTTGCTTTTCGAAAAAAGAATGGAATATTACTTTGATTAGAAATAAGCAAGATAAAAGGACTGACTACTCTAATAGTAATGGGTCAGAATATAGGACCAACTCATTGTAAGCCAAATAAGAGCTCCAATGCTCCAAAGCTTGGACCACTGCATAGAATTTGTTGTGCAATAATCGGAATAAGAGAAGAAAATGAGAAGAAATTACACACAAATTTAAGTGGTTCGGTTATGAGCCTACATCCACTGTGACGGCAAAAGTATTCACTATATTGAAATTAGGGTTACATCAATAAGAATATATAACAAACCCTAGTTCTCAAAATATCTAAAATACCCTTACCATACCGCGGAGGCTTCGACCTCGCACCCCTAACCCATATATTTTCCCATGACTCAAATGTGTTAAGCTGAAAGGCTAGTTTTTGTCACGCTACTCCAACAACTAGTCACCTTCCTCAGTTGTATGACATATGAGCCATACCCTCAACAGAATTCCACATCATATGTGTTATAGGTGAGTTTGGACTCACCTAATTTTTCACTAAAATAAGCAATAGGTCGCCTTCCTTGACTCAAGATCCAATGCTGATAGCTAAAGCATTACAAGGTAGCTCGAAAAGTTACGAAAAGTCAAACAACATAAGAATAGGAGTAGATGTCAACTTTTTCTTGATCTGCTCAAAAGCTTTCTGTACTTCTTTGTCCATAAGAACTTCCCAACCTTCATACAATCCATAAGGGGCACGGTAACGGTGCTAAAGTTATTTATAAAGTGCCTATTACTATTAAAGGACGCTAATCCATAGAAACTATGCACCTTACGGATTATAAAAGGAATTGACCATTACTTCACAGCTTCTATCTTAGATTCATCTGCAGACAACCCATCTTTTGATACTACGTATCCTATGAACAAAACTGAATAAGTGAAGAAAGAACATTTAGCTGATGCAGCATTGAATTGTTCCTTGCGTAACACAACTAAAACCTCCCTCCGATGTTGCCTGTATAGTTCCAAAGTAGCACTTTGTACCAAGATTTCATCAAAGTAGACCACAAGGAACCTATCGATAACAGGTTGAAAGATCTAGTTCATTACTCGTATCAAGGTACTAGAAGTATTAGATAACCCAAATGGCATGACTAACCATTCTTAAAATCTTTCTCTTGTTTTTAATACAGTTTTTCCACTCATCCCTAGGGCGGATTCGAATCTGATGGTACCAACTCTTCAAATTAAACTTGGAAAACACGGTAGCCCCACTCAATTGATCCAACAAACCACCTAGGCAAGGGATTGGGAATCTATACCTAACATAATCTTGTTGATAACTCAGTTGTCCATACACATCCTCCATCATCCATCCATTTTAGGTGTAAGTTAAGCTGAAACTACACAATGGCTAAGACTCTCTTTAATGTGACCTTTATCCAACAAATCTTATACTTGGCGTCTAAGTTCCTCATGCTCCTTAAGACTCATATGGCAACGTGTTCGATTCGGTAGATTAGACCTAAGTACAAAGTCAATTTGGTGTTATATATGTATTACTGGAGGTAATTCTTCTGGTAAACCATTTGGGTACACATTGCTAAATTCTTTTAATAACCCCTTGACAACTCTGGTGTCTCATGTTCAACACTACATTCTCTCTCTAATAGTAAGAACACACCACCCTCGTTTCTTTTATCTCAACCACAAACTCCCTTTTTGTTAATACATTTTTATTTTCTACTACAAGTGGTCTGGACTTAACTTCCTTGATGAGTAAAAGAATAATTCCAATCCTATCAACAAAAATATAAGTATTTTGTTTTCCATCATGTATTTTTTTCGCAATCATATTGCCATGGTCTGTCTACCTAATAAAAGTTGACAGGCATCCATGGTCACCACATCACACCAAATTGTATCTTTATACTTAGCTCCTATAGGAAATCACACTAAGCAACATTTAGAGACAGTTACCTCATTTCCTTTTCTAAGCCAAGCCAGCTTGTAGGGATTAGGATGTTTTTCAATCGATATTCCTAGTTTTTTGATAGCTTCCTCTGCGAACACATTCTTACAACTACCAGAGTCAATCACAAGACGATAAACTTTTCCTCTATAGTGCATGTTGACAACAAACTTTTCCCCTATAGTGCATCTCAACTAGATTATGTTGTTACGTCGCCAATCATGACCTTTTGTCTTATGAGGCACCAAACAAACACTCCTCACCACTAACAACGAACCCTCATCTTCCAGAACCAACTCTTCTTTACATTCTTCTTCATCATCATATGTAGGTCCTTGTTCAAAATCGCTTAATCCAGCTTCCTTGGAATCAATGAACAATCCCTTACCAAAATTTTCATCTTTTCTACAATCTACCATTCTACAACCTGGCTCACCACACTTAAAACAGCGCAATTGTGAGTTGGACGATGCCTCCTTATTAGGCACTTGTCCTCAGCTTGTGTAGAGGTTTCTCTTACGAATTCCATTAAAAAAAAAAATTGCTTTTTTTGTACTTTTTATCTAAACAAGCATTAGTTGTAGATAGTTTTATATCAAAATTATTTCTTTCAGCATAGGTATATACAACTAATAAATTAAGTATGCATATTATTAATTATTTTTAATAGTATTTTAATAGTTATTTCATCATTTTCCATGCAGGTTGTTTCAAATTATTTGAGTGGTGATTGTTTTGTTTCTCTAAAACAAAAAAAAAAAAAACAAAAAACAAAAAACAAAAAGAAAAAAGAAAAACAAAATTCTGGTGGTTGTCAAGTGGAGTTTCGTGTATTGCAATCAAAGATTTCTCTCTACAATAGAAGGTATGTTAACTATTAATCATTTTATATTCTTTAGATATTTATATTATTGATAATAATATCATCTTTATTTTTATGATACTCTAGGAAAAAGAAAGAAATTCTCTCATCTGAGTATTATGACTCTTTTTTGATCCTTGAACTTTCGTTATCTTTTAAGCTTAATAAATCTATACTTTCTACTCCTTTTTTTTTATCTATAATTGACCTTTACATTTTACTAAGCACATGCATAATTAAAATTGTAAGAATGGTTTTTCTCATTAATTTTGAACAAATCTGGCTAATGTTGTATTTTCTATCTAATCAAGCATTAATAAATGGTGTAAGAGCCTATTTGTTTTAGCTTATCTACGGCCCAAAAGAGCTTTTTTAATGTCCAAAGTTCTTTACTTTTTTTTTGTTTGGTCGTTTGGTTGCCACTTAAGAATAACTAACAACTTGTTAATGAAAGGTCTATTCTATAAGATCAACCTCTAGAAGCTCTATTGGAAGAAGTCAAAATAAATAGACTCTTAGTATCAATGATACCATTATGTGGGGAGTTAAAATTTAATGCATAAATTCCTTAACAGTGGTGCTATTTGTGTCCCCCTATCAAACAAAAGAAACCCCAATTTTCAAAATTTTGAATTAGTCCTTATATAAATTACCTAAACACCTAATATAAAGTTGCAATAATTACCTTTTATTGTTTTTCTCTATAAAGACTTTTTACACCCCACTTACATAAACACTATTTCTAATTTAATATAATTCAAAGATTGTAGAAAAGTAAAAATGAAATCAAGATTATCAACATTATTTGACAGGAAAGTTAACATCCACTACAATTGCTAGGTTTTGAATCCTGTCACGACCCGGAATCCTTGATACAGGAACCCCAGGGGTGACTATGTAAATAAATGAAATAAAGATAAACAAAATGTTTAATCAAAACATTTATACTGAAAATACGGGTTACAAGATAATACGTAGTAAAGACTCACTCTGACTACCCAACATACCCATGACTGTCTGAGATCCTCTACGTGAGCTCTGGACCATCTCCGCTAGACTCCTGACCTCTGGTACTTGTGGAGGAAGGGATGAGCAACACAGCCCAGTAGGAATTCCTAACAGTATACAGTTCTATAACATTTTACATGCATGCA
>JANKKB010029710.1:0-28814 GCA_026225775.1 Bursera palmeri | reverse complement strand
TTTGGTTACTGCACATTAACATTAACAAAAACCAAATATTCTACTTTGTCTTGCAAGTCATTTTTCTGATATGACCAAATTGATGAGTAGAACTCCAACGTTGTTTCTTCTTTGCTTCGTTGTCCTTCCTCACCAAATTGTCTTGGCAATTGGTGGTCATGGAGGAGGAGGAGGCAATACAGTTCCCTGGAGGAGGAAGAGAAGCCTTCTCTGGGGAAGATTCTGACAGAAAATCCATTTGCTGAGAAAATCACAGAAGAGTTCTTGGGAAAGACCTAAAAAAATTGTTTAGGAATTGCAGTTATGGCTTTTCCGTCCAAGTTTAGAGTAAGTTAAAGCAATCATATATACATGCTTTGTATGTGAATGTCATGAATTCTGATAGGGGCAGTGATGAAAATGTTTGTAGGCAGTTTTAGATGAAGAAATGAAGAAAATGCTGCTGAACGTGGTGCAGATCATGGGGTTAGAGAGAAAATAAAAGAAGCGGCTAAGAGGTGTATAGGAGAAATCTGCAAAATCTGTTGCGGAAGCAGTTCACATTACAGCTGGGGAGGTGATGGAGGCTCTTTCTGATAATGAAGAACTCATGATGAGCTTTGACAAACAGTTAAAAGTGTTAAAGGTTAGCAGATAGATGAAGATTGGTATATAAGCCAGTCAAATCTTTATCAAGTTGATCAGCCTTGTTTTTTTATGGTTGTAAACATAAAGTTCATCCGAAATTTATCTTATTCAAGTAAATAAGAAGAGCATAAAGCAAACTTTATTTTTAGGCGGTCCATTTGCCTAGAAAAGCATAATTTTAGTAACAATATCCCAAGAAAAGAACGATTCAAAAACGACAAGCTCTCACTTTCTCCAGAATTTGCCACTTAACTCGTAATTAGCACTCGCAGAGGCAAAGATCCAATTGCTTCTTTGATTAATACAATCAATATCTAACGCAAGCAGCAGAGCAAGCCCCCATATTTTTTAATGTTTCTTTGATATACCGACTTTTGCTTTGGAGAAAATCTTTCATAAAATGAGCATATCGTATTTTCTATAGGTTTATCTAACAAAAATTTTACTAAATACGCATTAATAATTCATTGACTAATACGAATAATACTGCAACCTTTTTTTTTTTTGGGCTTCTTTGTAGCATCCACAAAATTCATAAAGCCTTTGTATTACATATCAGTTTGAGACATTAGAAAACAGAGAGTTCCATGGAAAAGAATCAACCATGATTTCAGAACGACAACCGATAATAGTACATTATACATAAACTATAGATATAAAAGAATTGGTGGACCAGTTTTTACAAGCAAAACAATGAGGTAAAAAGAATCAAAAGAGGAAAATATATGGCCTCCTGGGAAGTCTCATTCTTTGTAACAGAAGCTAAAAGAGCCAAAATCAATTAGACATTTATATCTGTGCGCTTAGATCTAGCACTGCTGCTAAATTCGTGGGAACCACTCAGGGAAAATCTTGGGAGGCTATAATTCTCAGGCACTGAAACTGGCTGCTGAGGATAAAGTGTAGGAGGCGGCGTGAGGTTTCGCTGTGCAGGAAGTGGAGGTAGCATGTTGTATTTGTAAGGATCACCGTGAAAACTGCATTTATTTCAGTAAGGTAAACACATAACATATTAAAGCAGTGAGATTAAGCAAACAATAAATATAATAGAAAAACGAAATATTAAGAGAAAAGTAGACAAAATATCTTCAACTGAACATACCTTGTAGTCTTGTACAGCTTATCGTCATCACTAAAATTTTCATCTAAACGTTGAACAGGCCTCTCAACAGGGGAAATAGACCATGGGTTTGTTGCAGGTAACTCATCTGAAAAATATCTTCTCCTGATCAACTGTAACAGAACCAGGGATTCTCAGGATAGTTCCACAATTTATTTTTTAAATATTAAAGCCTAGGACATATAAAATTGAAAGCACAGAAAATAGGGAAAAGAAGAACAATAATACAGACCATCCGAAAAAATTTCAACAAAGCTTCCTTGTCATATCTCGCTCCTTTAGCAGCCTGTACACATGCAACAAATGAACCGTTACATAGGCTCACATCTAATATGGAAACAACTGATATTTTGATCTAAAACAATTTGCGTAAGCCAGACACAATATAAGCGACAGTATTGCATGAAACTATCGACAGGGTATAATATATTCTCAGAACGTTGTGAAATTAGGATCTCTTTGTTAATATAACTTACCAGAATTTATAGATACCAGTACGATTTTGTTATCATATTTCCTAACTTTAAGTGAATTGTATACTTACAAACAGAGCATGCAGAATATTCGTAGAAGTGGAACCACCAACAGGTAAAAAGGCAACACTTCAACTAGTACATACTGCCCACTTAATTCCTAAAATTTCATTACTCATGAATCATATATGCTAGTCCTGTAAGCAAAACTAATCATGTGGGAAACCCCACAGAATCAGAACTAACTCGTTTTTGAGGATTTGATACTAATATCCTTTTTCACTAATATCGTAACAGAAAGTTGGCCATTACCAGATGCAATGACCAAAAGTCAGATCAACATTAGCCAAGTGGTACTCCTGTCATGAGGAGGTCTAGTGTTGCCATTGTAATGTGATCAATTAGTCAGAGAATTATCATACATAATTTTGCAGAAAATTTATGATACACAAAGCCTTCACAACCTCCTGCTTCTCTCCCTCCAACAACAGTGCATCTGACAGAAAGTAGAATCCGAGTAAAAGAGGAAGATAAAAAGTGCATACAACAATCATAGAATGGTGTGAAATAGACGAGGAAGAGCACGAAAACATGGTTGTACTCACGCAACAAGTTCTTTCCAAAAATGAAGAGTGCCTTCATTTTTTGCTTTTGCAACATAATTTAGTGTTTTTCTAATTAAAAAAAAAAAAAAGCATTTGGTAACAGATTGAAAAGAAAAAAAAGTCATAAAATATAAGAAAGATTTTCCAACCATCTTAAAGGAAATGGAAAACAACTTCAAGTTACTTTTGCCATTGGCTGAGCTCATTTCTCACAAAGAAAAAAAATAATGCTATACTCTTTTTCCAAGTTGTTTAATCGGATTTAATATTATTCACATTCACAAATTTTCAAAAAAATAAAATTTAGTTTCCTATTTTTACCTTTTCAATTTTGTTTTCAAAAGAGTTTTTGCAAAACAATAATAAAGAGGCCCTAAGAGATGCAGCATATATGATATAAAGAGAACATTGAGAAGGATCAGCTTCACAAATTACAGTGAACAGAAGCTTCTCACAAAAAACATCATTACCATCTGATTGTCCATGATTAAAGATCCATCTCTACAAGTAACGCCTTCACAGACTAAGAGGAGTCTTCTTTCACATACATCATACATTGAATTTTCTCATTACTAAGAGAAGTCTGACTTGGTAACCATCAAAGACTTCAATGTATTAGACATAAAAACACAGCACAAAATTAATTTTCAAATTTGATCAATAGAAAAAGGTACATAATTATTATTCTAAGAAAATAAAAGAACCTAAAACACACGCCCAACTGTATCACAATGAGCCTGATAAAAATTTTCCCCAACCCTCAATTTATTCAAAAGAGTAAAACAATAAATAAGAGGCACACAACTAAAGATATGAAGCAGACATGAAAGCAAGATGATTTATAGAAATCATGAAACCAAGAGCAGCACTTTTATTTTACACAGCAACCAAAGACGTGGTCACAGAAAATGAACCCAACATCTTAATGGCCATAATATGAACAAATGAAATCTTAGATTTATCTTACTTTTAAAACATATAGTTAAGGGATACCTAATATTATTTTAAATGCTATCTCATGCCAATACCAACTTATATTACTAATCTGACTTACCAAACAAAATGACATGTATGACGCATCCAAACACAATCATGAATTTCGGCAAAGAGAATAGAAAAAGGAGAAATAACTTCTTACACAGGCCAATCTTAAAGAACGTGAATGCTTACCGCAATAAGGCCTCCACCGCCAGGGAAACTCTCAGTCAGAGGAAGTTCCTCACTAGATGGAAGAAGTCCCTGTTTCTCAACCCAGTGGCGAGCTACATCAACAAGATTGCCACTGCTTCCTCTTGTACCCTCTTTTGCCGCAACATCAGCTTTGTTGCCAATAACAATATATGGCACGGGAAGGCCACCAGGACCTCCAGAACCAAGAGGAGCTGAGAATGACCCAGTGGCAGCAACCTCAGCTGCCCACTTCTGCAAGCTTGTTTTTGTCCTTCTCTGGGAGAGATCATGAACAAAAATTACACCTGCATACAAGTTTTGAACCAATATTATTGCTAGACAATCAAAGATGGCACAGCATGAACTATGTTAAAAACCTATTACTACTAAAGTGGAAAAGAATTAGGAAAACAGCATCTCAATTCTGTTGATTAAGGAATGTCTTTTCACAATAGGAATAATGGTATGTTGAGTCAGATTCAGAACACAATGATGCAACTACTGTCTTTCCTACACATTGGCATAATAATAGTGTCTACCATTTGACACTAAACAAAAGCCAATTCAAGACAGTGATCATGACAGGTGACAGAATATTTAGATAATTATTCATGACTATCAATGCATCATGCTGCTTAACATGATTCCAGCCAGGAGAGTACCATTAACTTGTTGAAAAAGAAACAGTTCAGGAACTTTCTACAAAATAAATAAATAGACCATTTCCTAAATCAAAAAAGATTTGTAAAAAACTGAAGAAACAAACAAAAGAGGTAGGAAGGAGTGATTGGCACCTACTGTGTAGCCTCATTGTTAGGTGATACCGCAGATCTAAGACTACAACCTCACCCAATTCAGTGTTAAAGTTGGAAAATGAGACTAGTTATGTATTTGTAACTTTCTTTTCCTTTCCAAACCTGGAGCATTTCCCATCTTAAAGTTTGACATACAGTTAATAAGAAATTAAAGTGATTTAGCAGTCACCATTAATTTGTGAATAGAAAAGAGATCGACAGTCTTTGTATCTCTCATGTCCTGATACATCCCAAAGTTCAACAAAGAAATCTCTCTCTGAGTCACCTTTGAGGCTATTTGAAGAGCTCCCAGAGCTTCCATAAGTAATGTGCTGAATAGAAAAAACAGTAAACACTTGGTGAGACTTGAACCCATAAATAACTCTGAGTTTGATCAAAATGGATGAAGTAAAAGTCTTACCTTCACACCTACTGTACAACCAATTGTTTGGGGAGGGCGAGCAACAGAAGAACCATTGACAATCAAATGAACAAGAGAAGTTTTCCCCACACCTAGAAGAACATTTAAATTGGAAAATGAAAATCTAAAACCTAATACCAAAGCAGAGAGATATAATGAACACGTGGAGAAAGACTAAACAAAAGTTGATCAGGAACAAATCACGAAAGTACATCAGTGGTCTAATTACATACTATTGACATATAATTAAGACTTAAGGGGCAGGGAAACTTGCAGATAGTACTCCATAAAACCAAATCTCTAGTGTCATACTTGTACTGAACACCAACCTCCAAATTTTCATCCTATGAATGACATAGTGCATATCCATCAAACTTCCTACAAATTCAAGACTAATGCTAAACCTTCTAACCTTGGTCGCCATGCAACCTGTGGGAACTCCCACTTCAACCGATCCCACTAAGCAACAACTTAACTTTTAAACTTCTTTCAGTACCCAGATCAAGTTCAGTTAAATCTCATATAGTTCCAAGCATAACTTAAGTTTCAGCAACATAAATTTAGGCAAACGCACACAAAACAAAAGCAATCGAAAATCAGAAAACAGCAACAAAATCAACAAAAACAAACACAAAACTGAAGTAATCAGATTCAAAACTACCTGAGTCACCAACAACAAGAACTCGAACCTGCCCACAAGGCGGCCCACCATTCTGCTCTTTGTTCTCCCTCTCACGTTCCCTCCAAAACATGTTTATTCTTCACAAAATCACCTCCAAAACAACCTGAAACGAAGTCCCATCACACAAACCACTCGAATTCAATCCAAAGCTACACTTTCTCCAAATGGGTATCTCAAACTTAAACCAAACATCCATATTACGCGCAATTCACGCCAGGATCTAAGCTGAAACTCAAAACCCCAAAACCGAACATTTCGTGATAAAATCAATACACTTCGCTATAATGCTAAATACCCAGGTCTTCAATCTTTCACTCACAGATCTAGCAAGAAATCTCGATCTAGGTCCGCCCGAAATCGAGTTTTAACTCCAAAAATCGCAGAAAAAATAATTGGGCTGCCCCTTTAAACCGGTTGCAGAGTTGAGTTTTGAACGAAGAAGATCTGAAATAAAAACTTCATAAATTTGGAATCGAATTTTTTTTTTTTTTTTTTTTGGTTGAATCTGCTTAAACGAGTTAACAGAATAAAATAGTCGCTGGTGATCGATTTGCTTAGGGGGATGATGGAAATGTGTTCGAACCTGCAGGTGGGAAGTTTTCTACACGCGCCAAAGAGCTCGTAAAGTTTTCCACACGCGCCAAAGAGTTCGTGAAGTTTTCCGCTTTTTGCCGCTTTGTTGGAGTGGAATTATGATTATGTCCATACCAATCTTTTCTTGTTTAGTTTTAATTTATTTATAATTAAAAAATTAATTGTGCTTTATAATTTTAGCAAAATTGTCGCGCTTTATCCAGGTCATTATTCATTAAAAAATATTTTTAGTAATTTAATTTAATAAGAAGACAACATATATTATTCCTTATTTTAGTTTTCATGCACAAATTAAGAGAACTAATGGTTAGATATTTCAGATTTTAGTTATTTATAAATACAAAAGGAATTTTTTTTATTATTTTGGATTGTCGATAAAACATTAAGCAATAATTGATATAGAAAACGAAAAAGGGAATATATATTTTGTTTAAAGATAAAATTTTTGCTTGTGCATAATTGAATATAAATTCAAAAAAAACGTGGAAATTTGTTTAAAAAAAATATTTTTCTTTAGAAATAAGGACATGTTGGATGTATAAATAGTACTATGTGGCAAATCTTTGTTTCTAAGAGCAAAAAATAGAAAAATACTTGATGTATTGAGAGTTTTTGGTAATAATAATTAAATAAAACCCTAGCAATTAGTTTAAGATTTAGAATGATATGAGTCATTTTGCTTTTCATATGAATAGTATATATTAAAATGGGACAATTTCAAATAGTACCTTTGTGTGTTGGTTTAATTTCAAGTAGAAAGYAAGTTTACCATTTTCATCAATAAGACCCCTGAGGTTTATTTTTTTTAATCAACTGATAATTTTAACCCTTAAAAGTACATATTTACCCTTACTGAAATTTTTTTCCTTAATTTTAACACAAAGAAAGAATAAATAAAAAATAAACAAATTATACTCCTATAATAAAAAAATTTCTACTTATTTTAATTAAAACAAGAAATTTTTTCCTTAATTTTAAAAAATTTTAAAGTTGAAATTTCCTTAATTTTAACATAAAAAAATAAATAAAAAATAAAAAATTATACTCCCATAATAAAAAAATTTCTACTTATTAATAAAATCAATGAGGAAATATGTATGGACAATATGTATTAAAATTTCTACTTTAAAATTTTTTAAAATTAAAGAAAAAATTTCAGTAGGGGTAAATCTGTATTTTAAGGGTTAAAATTAGCACTTGACTAAAAAAAAGTAAACCTCATGGGTCTTGTTGATGAAAATGATAAACTTGATTTCTACTTAAAATTATTTCAAAACACAAGGGTACTATTTGAAATTGTCCCATATTAAAATATAAAAAATTGTAATATAATTTAATTTTATTAACCACTAAGAAGTATCACTTATAAAACAAATTTAAAAAGAAATGTTATATATAATACCCATAGTTAGTTGTTTATCAAGAACCTGCTTAATTACTAAAGCAAAATATCATATTCGATTTCAATAATTTTAAGGTAGATACTAAATATAAGAAAATACTATTATACTAGTCCGATAATGTTATCCGATACTAATCCGACTTTAATTAGAAAGAAAATCTCACAATAGATATACTTGTTCGAGAAGACCAACCCAAAACCAAGTAGTGCATTAACCAAACTTCAAGCCAATCTCATGGCAATCAAGATCCAGTGGGTTGGCAGATGAAGACAATTTACACATATAATTATAAGCATTAAATTAGCTTACCAATATTTATCTCATTTTTGTTTGGGTACCTTAAAAACCTGATCAAAGCTTTCTTTTCTGAACAGCTAGCTAGCTTGATCATTCAGAAACATTATATTATACATGCATAGATTAATCACCAATTTTGAAATATCATTTGGTGAATTGATATATAGTTGTATATACTAGCTAGCTGGCTAGCATACGTGTTGATGATCATAAACAAGGAGAAGAGGAGCTAGCTATGAAGAAGAAGAAGATGGAGGAGAAGAAGCTTGTGATAAAGTCCAACCACTAGGCCCCATGAGAGTCGCAGGCATCTGAGTATTATAATAAACTACACAAGGGCTCTCGTGGTTGTGAATTCCTTCGTATGTTGTTATCACATAGCTTGAGTCATCTCTGTCCCTTTCCACTCTCTTCTTCACATTGCAGCCACTACTTGAACATTTGTAGTAGTTCCTGCAACAACTTTCATGTTTTAGATTTCATTTCGTGGTTTGAGAGAGGCTTTTACATATTTTTTATAGCCGCCTTTGTTTGGCAACATGTGAAGACAAGATTCAAAGGAGCAGCAATTGAGAAGTTACTAACAAGTAGAGCCCACATCCAATTGTTTCCAAGATACAAGACAACATGTTAAGCATTTAAAACAAAAACAACAGAAGAAATTGGAAACATATATGTTTGACACCAAATAAGTTAATTGATCATTTGATTTAGGAGTCTGATATGTAATGCTCAATTTGGTCCCCCATACATTTAAATTAATCTATTTAATAATATATGAGTTCTAAATTCAAGCACTTCAAATCATCTATATCAATGATAATGCTACACATACAAAATTTGAATACAAAATTTTGTATGCAAGGTGAGTGATGTTACATCACTTTGTATACAAAATTTTGTATGTGTAAGTTACTATTTATATATTTAGTATTTTAGGTTTTAATTTTGTTAAATCTTTTAAGATAATTAATCAATTGGTCTTTATTAATTTTTTAAAATTAACAAACACTTTAAATAGTGCTAAAATATTATCCACTTGCGCCTTTTACTCTTTCGATTTCATCTTTCCAAATTGGTCCCAATTAGAGGAATAAAGAAGCATATGAAACACGCAAACCATGCATATAATTAATGAATGTACTCTCCAAGTTTAGACCCAATAATAATGCATCTTGCAACTACTATAAACTATACAGTTTAACTATTACTCTACGCAAAAAGGTTTGCGGTGATTTAATCGGGAAAGAAGGGCTTCTCCTGATATATATTGTATATAAAAGCATAAAAGCTAAGAAAGCATCGATGTAAAGACAAACACATTTCTCAAGGCGTGCAGCAGAGAGATTGAATATTAACGAGAGGCAAGAGCTGGGTTAAATCTTTTAATGTATATTGTCGTATGTATGTATATAGCTAGCTAGAATCATTCTTTTGGAATATGTATATTCGGTCTTCAATGAAGTTAATAAAGTGAAGATATTCTCTTCATGGGTCATCGCAACTCTATCTAGAATACACTAACCTCACAATTTTCATTCACGAAGCAATTCATCATATATATATATATATAGATATATATGTGCGTGTGTATACTCTCTTGATGAAATAATTAATATTTTTTTGTCTATTTTTCTTCATTAAGCAGCTATATTTTAGAACTAGAAGAGAGGTTGAAGGAGTACATGTACTCACACCGCCGCCTCACAGTTTGCTTGGTTAAGTATGAAAACAAATTTGTGGGCAGTTTAAGCTTTCCCTTTTCTCTCTCCTGTCTTTGTTGCGTGGCTGGTGATGACTCTCCAGTCTCCTTCAGGAATGAAAGCAATTGTTCGGAATTGATAGGGCATATGCCTATTTGCAAGCCTCCACATTAAATTTCACTTTTTGTGCAGTAGATGAGTGAAGGCATACCCACTTAAGTCCTTTTCACTGTCCAAGTGATCCAACCACGACTCTCTCTTTCTTCCTCTTCCTCTTGCTGAGGAGAGAAGCTTACATATACATAAGCAGCTCTCTTATTGTGCATAAGCTCAAAGAAGATCAAGAAGAGGCTGTGAAAGGACTATTCACTGCTTAATTTAAGTTTGTAGGTGAAGAGAGGTATGAACCTAGCTAAACCAAAATGTAACTATTTGAAACTAAACAGCTTCTAGCTAGGTAGTGTTTGGTGATTGTGCTCCTTCTCGTAGTTACAGAAAGAGAGAGAGAAAGATATGTGAGACTAGTCCATGGTGGCAACTAGTCGCAAAAAACAAACATATTGTTCCCACTAATAGTATATAAATTAACAAATCATCCAAACAATTCTAAGATAATTATATTTTATTATCTAGATAAGTTGTTTCAGATAAAACTATGGGCATAATCTTGTGATTGGTTTACCATAATAGTTCTTTTGAGGCTTAACTGGTTAGTTTCAGTCAAGTTTGATGGGTTAGCACGCAGTCATAAGATTAATCAAACTTAATTGTTCACAAATCAAATTTAATTTCTGTACAGTAAGAGTCAAAAGTAGCATAAGTAGCTAGAACAGCCGTGGCTGCAACCAGACAGATGATTATAATATCAAAGATGCAATGGTGTCCCCGTACGTACTCCATTATCTAACACCATGCAAGTGGAATATATATACATATATGTATAAGTTTTATAATCCCTCATGGGATATATAAGTATTTTGAACTAAAGTCTTAATCATTTTCGAAGCAATAAAATAAAGCAAGTTAAGCAGAAGATTAGTAAACTAATCATTTGAATGAGTAAAACATTTGCTAACGAAGTAATAAAAGCTTTAATTACCTTGGATTTGGGCTGTTCTTCACTGATTTTTTCCCATATTTTCTCCACTTAAATCCATCATCCATGACTTCAAGATCTGATTTCGTTCTGAATGCAACCCTGTGCCCTCCTTCATCCTTCGTTTTCTTTATCACATTTTTACATTTTCTGCAATTAGACAATCAGCAGAAGACAACAATCAAAATCATTGACAATAATAACCTTCCATTTCCCTTGAAAACAAAAAGAAAAACCAAGTGGATATATCGCATAAGATATAAATAAAATAATATCTACGTCACTTGCATGTTACAGTTTCTTGATATTGCATCACTTGATGATCCACTTGAACCGCCCACATGAACAACAGTGCTCTTCTCAGATGAAACCATACTTTGAGTGGAAGATTCATCCTCGAACCCATCATGATGATCATCAAAGACAAGATAATCCGACAGCTCGAACTCCTGGTCGATCATCATGTTCATGCCATGATGATTATGATGATCAGCGAAGACAGCAGCGGTGAAATTAGGGTTAGGGTTGAGGTTTCGAGGGTAGTCCATTCACAGCAAATGGGTAGGCTTAGCTCTACTACAGTGACGAAGAGAGAGAGGGAGGAGAAGCGGCAGTGAAGGAAGGGCTATTGTGCTTGTCAAGCAAGGTTTGTTTCTTCTTTATCTATAAATATTTATCTCAATTTCTCCTTTAGCTGCTCCTTCATGGACACTTTCCTAGAGGTACACAGCGAAGGTGCTTCACTTTGCCACGTGTCAACTTCGCATAAAGACATAGTGATGTCAGCATGCTTACGTAATCATCAATTTGGCATATATTATTTTTCTTAATTTTTTAATGTGTATGCACAGAGAAAGGGACCCCACTGCAATAATAATAGAACCCTTTAACGTACTATCCCATAGGCGTCATATTAAAAAATAATGATCTTAATCAATTGTATAAGCCTTAATTAAGGTTTACTAATAATAAAAGGATAAAATAATTATTGAAATATTAATCAAAATAATAATGTACAGTAATTAATAGATAGTAGGTTCAAATTCAATTGATAAATTTTATATACAACTTTTGAATATCTTGTGATACCTAGATTTTAATATCTTAATATCATATGTAATTGAGATATATATTTTTTTAATATTTATTTATTAACCATCAATCATATTTTTAGATGAATCATATGATCACATATTTAATTATAGATTCAT
This sequence comes from Bursera palmeri, assembly GCA_026225775.1. NCBI lineage: Eukaryota > Viridiplantae > Streptophyta > Magnoliopsida > Sapindales > Burseraceae > Bursera > Bursera palmeri. The sequence continues at coordinate 16,618 of JANKKB010029710.1, read as the reverse complement.
TAATTTCATCCAAAAAGATTAGCAGCTGATTAAAATCATAATTATTGGTTCATTATAATCACATTCTTCTGACGTGTTAGTTGATGAGGATAATTAATATACAGAAAAACTTTATATATTTAATGTATATAATAATTAATTAAATATATACAATGATAATTACCAAATTAAAATACCCTTTTGCTTGTTGGTGAATCTTGTTGAGAATAATTTAAACCATTTATGAAATCTTGGCTTCATTTGGTGACTTGACCACTCAACTCAATAGATTATGAACAGAGTCCTTGTATTATTATTATACAATATCTAGTTGTCAAACCACTAGACATAGTCGAATGATGAAATTAGCATTAATTAATTTTAATCATCGTTGCAAGCAATATCGATGAAGGCAAATCGATTATTGCACTTGTACTATATTATTGTTTTATAATATATAAAAGGGTAATCCTAGAGAAATGTAAAGCTTTAAAAGTTCGTATATTTCAATACCAAAAATTATTAAACTATCTAAAAAATTACTTTTTTCGTGATAAGATTTGTTAAATTAAGTAAATTAATTAATTTAACATAAATTTTAAGGTAATATAATAATTTTTTATGATTAAAATAAAAATTAAGACTTAACATATATTTTTAGAACACACGTTAAGATTACCTAAACATAATCTTAATAATTCAAAACTTTTTTTTATATTTTAAAATGAATTTAGTCTTCTTTTTAATTTAATTTTTTATTAGCTTCATCTGAATATTTTATGAAGTGAAAAAGAAAAAGAAAAATCAAAATAGAGATAGCAGGAAGACTTCTTTTATTGAAACTTATATCAAAATAATTAATCTTTTCTATTAATCTCCCTAATCGATCTAATAATTAACTGATTAATTACGATAAAGAATAAAATGAGCAGAAGAAAGCTAGGAATAGCTTTAACCATGGAAATGATTTGTGTTTCTCCTTTAGAAACAAGCTTCTTTCTTTATTTACTGCGGTACTCTTTCGGTTAAAATTGTGGTCATCGATAATAATACTTTTGAAAAAGATTTCTTACTTAAACAAGAAAGAGAGAGAACTGTCGAGCATTATCCAATGAGCATATTTTTGTATTTAAAATGACTTGGAAGCAATCGGGAAAAAAAAAAAGCAACCATTTGGTATTTTCTTTGCTTTTTGGCGCTTTTGGTAGTGGATATTTGCTTTATTTTTGTGTGGCTTCCCTTCCTGTTCTTGGTTCTTCTTTGTATTTTCCTTGGCTCCTATTTAATGAAGGTTTTTCAACATAAATAATTTGTATTATTAAAAAATATTACCTACATACGCAGATTATAGATGTTAATTATATTTACATGATCATTAATCAATTTTAATTCGAGTAAATATCATTGATTATCATTGGATTTTGCCTTTATTTCACTCATATAAAACTTTTGTCCTTTATTTCTTCTATCATCCTTAAATTTTTGTAAAATCTCTTATCACGTTTTTTGGTTACAAATTATGTTAATCAACATATGTTGACTTAATATAACAATAATTTTATTGTTTTATTCCTATTAATAAAATATAAAGAGAACAAGACTATTTTTTAAAAGCTAAAATTGAGTTTAATGACTAAAATGACCTTACATATAATATAAAAGATCATTGGTTTCGAGTCAAAGTAATGTATGTACAAAGTACGAAATTGCTCTAAAAAGTATGCAATGGAAATACGATAGTTTCAACCTTATCTTTTAAAAATTAATCATGTTTATTTTATACTTTGTTATTAGGTATAAAACGATAAAGCTGTTGCTTTATGAAGGTCAACAGACGTCGACTAATAGAATTTTGTAACTGAAGAACTTGATAAGATATTTTACAAAAACTTAAGGATGACGGAAGAGATAAAGAATAAAAGTTTTATATAAGTAAAATAAAGGTAAAACCTAAGGGCGTGAGTGATATTTACTCTTTTTAATTTCAATATTTATATTCACTATAAGAAAATTATTAGTCTTGTTGACGGTAAAAAACAGTCTTTTAGATCTACAAAAGAAAAGGGTTCCCGATTATTAAAAAAAAAAAGATTAATTTTCTTATAGTGATCAAATATCAATTCGGTCCGGTGTCTGTCTTCTACTTTCAGATCTCCATCACATAAAAAGGCTCTTTACAAGTGAGTGTCTTAGTCTTGATCAGCTGCATCCTTCTAGTCACCTTCTCCCACTTGTGAGTTGTGACGCAACCACCATAGCCGCCAATAACTATCAAAAAATGTTTTCCTTTTCTTTTTGTTTTCTTTTGTCGACCATAAGTTGACTAATATTCTACATATGTGGGTGTGTGTGATGAACATGGATGAGTGTTGGATGGGCAACAACTCATGGCAAGAAAGAGGCAATATCATAAAGATTGATTTATGAAGTAGACCATATTTGGATAATTATTATTCATCACACTGAAATGATGTGAGAAAGTGCAAGGAAAACGTCTTCACGATAAGGTAGAGACGACCTTGACCAAACCCATTTAGTATTTCTATTATATGTCTAGATTCAAACGTTCAAAGCTTTGAAGTGAAAATCTGTAACTTTGCACCAGACAAGAGAGGAGAGTTTGGGAAACAGCTGCGATCGAGGAAGCTTCATTTGAAAGCAATGCCAAGCACTTTTCCAGTAAATAAAATTGTCCCTTAGTAATTGCAGTAATCAACTCAAAAATATTAGCAAGTCATAATGTGCCAGCGTCTGGATTTTTTAGCAAAGCCTCGTTGAAACTTTGACACGGAAATTTTTTTTTTCTTCTGCTTTTACACTTGTATATACACACACTTACCTAACTTAGTAGTTGATGCTTAAAAGGTTCAATTATTGTAGAGTTTCTTCAAGTAGATACTCAACACATATTACCAATTGCGATGTCATATCAGTGCAAAAATGGATGGGATTTTGAAGTGATCGAAAATCAAAGCCACCCATATAAAACTTGTGCACAAATAATATATGAATGAGAGTATAATGATTGCTAGACTTTGCAGAAAAAATCCAACAAAGCACTTTCCTGGAATTGCCAATGTGGGTAGTGTGCTTGTTTGATTCTTCAAATTAATATAATCGCAACCAGCCGAAAAATAGATATTTTAATGGATCAAAATAATCACAATATATAAAGGTTTTGTTTGGTGATTTTCTAATCATTTGATTCTCAATAATTTATAATAATTCATCTTTGCAAGTATTATCAATATAAGATCATTTAACATTACAAGAAGATGAGGAGGGAGAGAATCGATGATTATATTTTTTTTTTCACCCAATGGCTAAATAAAGTTTCATATGTCATGATATTCATAGGCTTTGATAGAAAATAATCAATTCATAAAAAATACTTATGCTATTTGTTTTCTTTTTTTAAAAATTGTTCGAAATCTAATTTATCACATATTTTACAACTTATTATTTTTACAAATTAATTATAAAAAATTATTTTTGAGGCTACAAGCCTACAAAGAAGCCCTTGGTAGACTTAAAATAGACAGGACACATAGGCAAAAGCCCAAGTTTATCTAGACCATCCCAAATTTATTTAGAGCCCGGCCATTCATGACTTGATTTGATTTTGGGGGCATCCCTTCAAGTTTAGAGTCCACTTGAAGATGGCCAATAAGGGTTGTGTATTTATTATTTTTTTTTCATTTTATTCTTGTTAAAATAAAAATATTAAATTGACGGACCCAAAAAACCTCAATTAAAAAAAAAAAAAAAAGGGAATCAGAGGTGACTTGTGCAAGATGATAAGCCATCATCCAAGGTGTCGATTCCTGATTGATGAAGATTCAAATGAAAAGAGAGGCTTGCACGATTTGGTTTAAGCAAAAAGTCAACGAAGGAACGAGAAATCTAATTAAAAAAAGAGAAAAAGTGCTTTTTATATAAGTTGCTTTACAGATTATCTAAATTATTTAGAATATGAATTTGAATCTTAAGCTTCGCTGGCGCCTTAGTTAGCTTTGGCCATTGGTAGGCAAGGCGTCACATGCAGTTCTCTTCCATCACACAGAGAAAATTAAACCCAAAAAAAAAAAAAAAAAAAAAAAAAAACCANAAAATAAAACCAAAAAAAAAAAAAAAAAAAAAAAACAACCCACAAAGAGAAGCATTAAGAAGAATCAAGAACCACCTCGTAAATGGAAAGCTTCGCTTTGCTTATCTTCTTCATGATTATTCTCTTTCTTTTCTGAAGCTTTCCCAACTTTCTTCTCTTTCTTTTCTGGAAGTTTAAATAGTGTTTTGGTCAAGATTGATATCATGGATGTGAATGTGAACATGAAGAGAAGGAACTTGCTGAAGGTCATCGTTCTTGGCGACAGCGGGTACGTACGTTACATTGCAGTACAATTTTGCATGTTTTCATTGTTTTCTCGTTTCTTTTTGTTTCTGAATTTAGTCGTTGTTTTGTTTTCTTGTTTATTATTATTAGTGGTTGTTTCTTTCTTTCTTTTAGGTTTGCTTTGAATATATCACTACTTTTCATGCACTTTTTGTACCATTTTTGTTTTAATCTTCTTTTTGGGTTGATTTTCAGGGTGGGAAAGACTTCTTTGATGAATCAGTATCCACTGAACAGTGCTTGTACAGAATTGCTTTTTAACTTATAGATACTTTTTTTTTTTGAAATATTTTTTCTTTTGTTTGAATTCGATTTGGGAAGTTGAATACTGCAAGTTACCATATTCATTATCACCTGGATTACTCTTAACATTTTTTTATTTCTTTCTCTCTCTTTCTTTCTGTCTATGTACATACATAGATAATGATAATCATTATGGTGATCACAGCTCATAAAGCATATATAATGCAGTGTTGATGAGACTGATAACAAATTTTAAATAGTCTAGCTTGATTTCTTCTGGTATTAATTGACATGTTAGCTATGTGTGGAGGTGAAGTTGTATCTTTAATGAAAATGGTCTTAGTGGTTATGGCAACGGGATGTGGGTGGGCATTTGGTTGCATGCTTTAATTGACAGTTGTTATTGAAAGATCATAGCACTAGCTAAACTAAGCACTTTTTTAATTTATGCACATAATAAAGCTAGCTAAAGTAGTAACGTTAACTATCAAATATTTACTACTTCACAGGGAAAGTCCTTTTCTGGATATGGTTGTTCTTGAGGACAACTGTCAATAGCTTCAAAAAGGTCTCTTTATTTCCAAGTCCATTATGACAATTAATTAATTTTATGAAAATATAATTAAACAGTTGCCAAAAATGTGCATAATCTTCATCTTTGGTAGGCACAGAATGTCTTGGTTTTTGATTAATTTATTGAGGATTCAATAAACCTGTAAATACAAAATTTTGTCAAGCAAATGTTGAGTATTTTCATTTGGGTTTACTGCATTTAGAATTGTTAGGCTGTTTATTGCCTTAACTAATTAATGCAGATATGTTTATAATAAGTTCAGTCAACAGTACAAAGCCACAATCGGTGCTGATTTTGTCACAAAGGAGCTGCAGATCGATGACAAGCTGGTCACTCTGCAAGTAGGTGATAATTAGTTCAAGATTATAGATATGCTTATATGCAAAAAATCTCTTAAGTAAGTTTCTTCATTGAGTTAATTATATTTACTGATTGTTTTATTAACAGATATGGGACACAGCAGGGCAGGAAAGGTTTCAAAGTCTAGGGGCTGCATTTTACAGAGGAGCAGATTGCTGTGTTCTTGTTTATGATGTGAATGTACTCAAATCATTTGAATCACTTCAAAGTTCGCGTGAAGAATTTCTCAAACAGGTCTGATGATGCTTTTGTTGCTTCTGATTTCTTTCTCATTCTGTTTTTAGTGACTATTGAACAGTAGATAACAAATTAGTAAACCCCTTTTAGGTTCTCAGTACTTGATAAGCAATGCATTTTAGTGGTTATAAACTGCTTAATTGATTTCAACTATATAAGTTTAACATGAAAGCTCTAGTCTCAGATTAATTAAATAACATGTAATTATAATGTGTTCTTATGTAGTTTTGTGCCTCCTTAGAAATGAAACGGAAAAGTTTCAGAAGAAATCTCTCCTTTCAGAATATGCGGCTACACTTGAGTTGAAACCATCAAACACCTGCTAATATGCACCAACTTTCATGATTTTCCTGTGGATGTGCATATTAAGCTTTCTCTATTTTCAGTTTCTGAGATATTTGGTATGTTCAATCAGGCAGATCCAACGGATCCTGAGGCTTTTCCCTTTATAATACTTGGAAACAAGATTGACATAGATGGTGGAAATAGTCGAGTGGTATGGACTGATGATAATGCAGCTAAAAATAGTGAATTTGTTCTTTGTCACATAAGACTAAATTGTGATTCTTTGCAGGTTTCTGAGAAGAAAGCTATAGAATGGTGTGCTTCTAGAGGAAACATTCCTTACTTTGAGACCTCAGCAAAAGAAAATTATAACATTGATGAAGCATTCCTGTGTGTGGCAAAGACTGCACTAACCAATGAACACCAACAAGACATGTAAGTACACTCTGGGGACTGACTTCTTCAATTTTTACCGCTTCTGTACTCAATCTGTCATTCCTCATCACTGGCTGCTCAACTCCAAGTATCATATTCATTTGTTTCCTGTAGAGATTTTATCAACAGATGCAAATCTAGGAATTTTGGTTGTAGTTTTGCTATTCCATGTGTTCCAATCAATGTATAAGTAAGCATTCCAGTAGCTTATATAACTTCTTTTAGTTTAGACTAATAGCCTTCAATCTGCAGCTACTTCCAGGGCATTTCTGACTCTGTTTCTGAAGTTGAGCCAAGAGGAGGTTGTGCATGCTGAAGTTGGTGCCTTCAATCAAACTATTGAACCCATTTCCAGCCTTCTTGTTGCTTTCATTCCTTCCAATTTTTTCATCTGTCATTATATTATTTATTATTATTATTATTATTATTATTTTGGGTTGCTGGGTGGAGGAGGTTGGTCCATCTCCTGTAAAGTGGCATTGACATAATAACTTGGTTTCTGTTACCCTCGACAGAAACAAGTAAAGTCTGCATAAATCAGAACTTCAATAAACATAAATATCATTTCTTTTTTTGCTTTCTTTGGAGTACAGTTATGATAAGTCTTATGTATTGGCTGCCTAACATTTAGCTGTGTGTAAGAAACCTGATGATAATTCTTCAAATACAGCTTAAAAAATAGGGATTTTTTTTTCTTTTTTGAAAAGGACCAAAATTGAATGAAGTATTTGAAAAATGATTATATCTAAAATATTTAAATGTCATAACCACATTTAATATTGATTTCTAATACTCGATAATCTATCGAACTATTACCTAAGATAATAGATTAGAGTTGATATTAATAGTATATAACCTAACATGAATGATTCAACATGTTAATCTACAAGCTTGAGAGCCCATTAACCCTAAGAGTTTTTACCAAATATTAATTTTATAGAGTTTTAGAGAGCTTTCAAGAAATATATGTATATAAAATTAAATCTTATATTTTTGAGCTCAGAGAACTCATGTATTAAAAAAAAAAAAAAAAATTCCTCAATAATTGCAGTTACATTATTTACAATAAAAAGAAATAAAACAGAAAATTTGCATTTTTATTAACGTTTTGATGACGTTAACTGAATAATAACAAAAGCCAAAATATCTTCCGTTAAAGTAACAGTAGCCGCAAAAATAAAAAAATTAAAAGAAAATCTGGATCTCAAAATAAAATCTAATGCAAATAAAAAGAATCCGAAGCCGCCAACCGTACGATCTGAGTCCATCTCATCAGTCAACGAATCAAACCTCTTTGAAAATTTTGACGGCCAAGATCTTCCCATCTCAGCCAACAACTCCTCAGTTTTATTTTGCCAAATGTACGCATAGAAACATAATAGTATTCACTTCGTTCTTTCCAATGGCGTTCTCTGCAGTGACCTCTCGTAGCCCCTCTCTTCTCCGCCTTCCCCGTCACTCACCTTCGATCTCCGTCCATCAAAACGCAGTTTCTTTCCGATTCTCTAAACCAAATCTCGGCCGTCGACTATCACTTACAGTTCGATCATCCTCATCCCCACGTACGCTTCTTCATCATCTTCTTCTTTTTTTTTTTGGGTCAAAGGAATTCTTTTGATTATATATTTTTATGTAAATTACTGAAAAATTAGAGTAAAAATCACCTGTTCGATTTCTATTTAGTCCTTTTTTAATTTTATTAATTTTAATATGTTTTGGTAATTAGTTGTGAGATTAAAATTTTAGGATTAATTTTGATTAAATTATTTATTTTTAGAGTATTTTTGTTTTAAAATCACTATATTTTAGCTTGTAATGAGGTAATTTGATGTTTCAGTGGCGGCGGCGCCGGCGCCGGCGGAGGGTCTGAAACCTGCGATATCACTTACGGAGAATGCGCTGAAGCATTTGAATAGAATGAGGACTGAGCGCAGCGAAGATTTGTGCTTAAGAATCGGAGTCAAACAGGGCGGATGCTCCGGCATGTCGTACACGATGGAGTTTGAGAGCAGAGTGAATACGAGACCAGATGACTCCGTCATGGAATACGACGGTTTCATTATTGGTAAGCACTTTAGTTTCTTGTTTTTGCCGTTGTTTGTGTTATGGAATCCCGAAGGATTGAGCTTGGCGGTAGAAAAGCCTTTTCTTCAACCAAGAGATCAAGAGGCATATTTATTTCTCACAATTTCCTTGGCTATCACTTGAACTTGATGAACACATAAGATGCTTTTGGGTATAAGAAAAAAAGCAGTTAGGTTGTTAATGCGTGTTTCTTTGTCTGGATGTTGAGTTAGGTTTATAGGGTTTTCTAGATAGTTGAAAGCTCTATCGTGCATTTGTGCATGCATATGTTGGTGTGTATTTATGTTTGCTGGCAGTTAGAAAATTTTAGATCTATTTTTGAGGTATGATCATGGGGATTATTGAGGACATTTAGAATGGAACATACCTGAGATCATCATTGTTTTGGACTCTGTTATCAAGGATGAATGGTGAGAGCTAGCAATTCTGTTCACTGCTTTTAAATTTAAAGTTAGAAAAGAAGTTTACAGATAGTGGAACTGTGCTTTTAACATTATGTAAAGAGGAGAATCGGTTAGTGGTCAGTTTATGTAAGTAAGTTGTGTTTACAAAGTTTTGAATCATTTTAAACACTCTGATTTAATTAATTATGCCAATTTATCACCCATTAATTAAACAGATAACACGATATGACCAATATAACTTGTTTAATAAATGAGTATTGTTAATCAGATGACTCGGACAACTGTGTAACCTTTTTAAATGAGGAACAACAATATGAAGATGAATTAGGAAACCTAAATTTTAAGTTCTTGAAAGAAAACAGTTTAAGAAGGCATTAAGTAACTCTCATAATGTGGACAAGTCATGACCAAAATTGCCATCGGAAAGATGACCCCTCCTCTTCCATGTGCTGAGGATATCGGTTCTCGGCTCCTAAAATTATTTTTGAGATGTAGTCTTAGTACTCATAGTGGTAGCACACTTCAGATATTTCTTCTTCCTTTAACCATTGTGGCCTCATAATAACTTCTCATATGTGAGATTGTGTGACAGTCCCTGTATCTACTGTCTTTATTTTCAGCAATTTTTTCATTGTTTGAGATATTTATACTTGCCCTCTTAAATTGTTGCAGTTTGTGATCCAAAGAGTCTCCTCTTTTTGTTTGGTATGCAATTAGATTACAGTGATGCCCTTATTGGTGGAGGCTTCTCCTTCAAGAACCCAAATGCTACACAAACATGTGGTTGTGGCAAATCCTTTGCTGCAGAAATGTGAAATTATATTTTTGTACTACAGTCTACACACTTGAAGGATTAAACACACTGTGTAAAAAGAAGATTTAAAATTAATAAGTATATTTTCATGATTTATATTTCTACTGCATTTCAAGTTTCCATGGGACTGCTACAAGTTACAGAATTCAAGATATATTATCGGGCAAGTGTTATTCTCCTCCCCTAGCGTTAGTATAATTATAAACAGACCTGTCTGATTCGGAGATTTGGTGCAGACTTTTGCTACACCTTAAAGGCAAGGTTTCTGATAAATTTTATAGAACTCAAAAGGGAGATTTCTGATGGTTTTAAGAAAGGTTTATGGTGATTTTCACAATGTCGTTGATATATCCGAGAGAAGAAATCTCCCATGTTGTTAGACATGCTCAAAAAATTACATGCGTTGATATGGGAGTCAAAAAAAAAAAAAAAGGCATTTATAGAATTTCTTAAATATTGTCAGGTACCGCCATGATGTATAAGGTAGGATTGGAACTTCTTCAATCTCTAACTATCCTTGCAGGAATCAATCAGATGGATAATGAAGTTGCAACGATTCTTAAGCACAGACTTACTCCTTTTGAGATTCCCAAATGAAAGGCATCAATAAATTTGCTGATTTTGGTTAGTTTGACTTTGAGAGGAGAGAGATACAAGCAAACCATAGACTTAAAGCAGAGAAAATACTACTAGATCTTCTAAGTTGTTTGGTGTAGTAATTGTTATCGCAAGAAAAGGAAACTTTGTCTCTGTGGTATGTTTGTTATGGTTAAAAAAGAGAAACAAAGAAAGAGATAAAGTGAAGCCATATGGATTCAGGTCGGTTCTTTTTCTTTTTCTAGAATCTAGCTGGTCAAAGTGGTCCAAGATATATCTATGAAAGGGAAAAAAGAAAATGCAGAACAAAAAAGAACGAAAAGAAAAAACTATTGAATCAAACTGGTCATTAATGAACAAAGCTATATAACAACCATTTACAGAAGAAAAAAAATAAAGAATAAATATAAAAATATTAAGAGCAGTAATCCCTGAAGAAGAAAGAGAAGAAAGAATAATTCCCCACGTATAAATGAATTTGAGAAACAAGCCTTATCTCTAGCGTCAGGTGTCTTTCTGCTTGCGAGCACCCTTTTGTTCAATTGCTAACGGGATACCTGCTTGTCCAGAGCCACCAATTCGAATATTTGTAGTATCTGGGCTACCCTCGCTGTCTTCTTGCCTGAGAACTCCCTTTTTCCTCTCTTTCTCTGTTGATGAATGTCCAAGGCCACTTTTGATTATATCTGTATGGTGTGGCCCTGTATTTTTATCGTCTTTGTTGATGCCTTCTTCCTTGGGAACACCCTTTTGTTGTTCACTTGACAATAGTTGCCCTTCTTGTCCAGAAGTGCTAAGGCTAATCATTGAAAAGTCCAGCCTTGTTTCGATTATGTTTTCATTGTTATTTTCTGGCCTGGGAAAGTGCTTCGCTGCTCCTCTGATATATATCCAGCTCTGGTCTTGGGGTTTTCTGAAGAGCTGGTCTCTGTGCATTCATTGTCCTTCTTCAAGCTTGGTTGCTTGACAACATCCTTCTGTTTTTCATTCCTCAACGGTAGACCTGCAGGCTGATCAGCACTTCCAATGGTTTTCTTTATGTGGCTTTCGTTGTTGCTATCATGCTTGAGACCACTTTTTCTTCGCTTCTCTACAGGTAGATGCTGAAAGCTTATATCAGTTACCTTAGGGTCAGAATACTTGTCATTTGTGTTCATGTCTTTTTGTCCGACATCCTTGTTTGACAAATCTTGGTCAACTGCTGGTTCCATGCTGCTAATTTTCTTTATTTGAGTGTCTGGTCTCTTTATCTCCTGAGTTTCCATTGCTGTTTCCTGGCCGGAGAACACCTGACTGTTGTCCTTTTGACAATGATTCAAATGCTTGCGGGCTGCTAACAATTTCGGGTAGATGGTAACCCTTCTGTTTTTCTTTCGACAAAAATCCAGCCTCAGGGTTTCTAACAGTTTGCTTTGGAGGGTCCATCCACTTGTCCCTATGCCTTTCATAGATGTTTTCTGTTTTCCTTTGTCGCTCTTTGGATGATTGTTGATCTGCTTCGAGGCTGCTAGTTATCTTTGGAGAGTCCAGTCGCTTGTCTCTAAGGTTTTCATCTGCATTTCCTGGTTCCAACGTACTCTGTTGATCAGCTCCTGGGCTGCTAAATGTTCTCTTTGGAAGGTCCGCCCGCTTGTCTCTATGACTCTCATCCATTATTTCTACGACTTTTGATGATTGGTGATTTACTTCCACAGAGCTGCTAACAGTTGTTTTTGATGGTCCACACCCTTCTCTCAATGACTTTCATTTGTGTTTCCGGGTTTCAATGTACTCTGTTGATCTTTTGATGATTGTTGATCTGCTTCGTCAGGGCTACTAATAGTTCTCTTTGAACGGTCCAGCTGCTCGTCTTTGATGCTTTCACTGGTGTTTTCTTCTTTCATCATATTCTTTTGCTGCTCTTTTGACAATTGTGGACGTGCTTCATCAATTTCTCCTAGTGTTAACATACTTCTTTCTTTCTCTTCTGCTGATCCTTGACCTGCTTCGAGGCTGCTAACAGTTTCCAAGGCAGGTTCCATCTTCTTATCAGCAATTCCACCTGCCTGTTTGTCAGATGCTTGTCCTCGCCTTCTGTTCTCCACTGAACAGCCAGAATCTTCTGTACCCGGATAATTTTCTTCTGCCGTTATAAATTGTCGCTTTTTAACTGCAGCCTGTGACTTTTTCAAACCCCAAAGACGAAAACAATTTAAGCCTATTGGCCGTTTACGTTTATTAGCTTCATCCGTAGGCCTGGCGGAAAGGCTCTCAGCTTCATCCGTGGGCGTGCAAGAAAAGCACATGGCTCAGACCAATTACTTCTTCTCTATTGAAGACCAGCACTGGTTTTCCTCTTGTTACAATGCATTTATTGGCCCGAGGTCCTGAAAGCAGTAGCAGCCATACCTTCAGGACTGGTTTATGTGTTTCTGCACAATCGCATCTGCCCTTGATTACTCTAAGATTTTCCTTTCGTTTATTAAAAACTAAGAGGATAATCAATACTCCATGAAACCAGGAAATTTTGTGTTGTAAAGTTGTTCCAATGATATTCACTATAGAATTTGCTTTATTTTTCTTTTGCATGTCATCCTCACAAGCGGACCAATAAACAAGATTTAAAGCCAACCACATCCAAGAACATATTAATTAATTACAGAATTTCTCTTCTAATAGTTTAACATCAAGGTTGTAGAATTACATAAAGTTTCCAAGATAAATAATAGTGTAATTTTTACTTTGGAGAACCATCATAAGGAAGGAATAAAGGAGTTCTCTATTTTCTTGAGTTCTATTCTTTAATAGACTTTATTAAAGTTAAATATGCTTAATTCATATAATATAATATAAGACTTACAACTATTACATCTTTGACTCTTCAACATCTTCTGGATAATATCCTGAAAGGCCGACAAGGATTTGGCTAACACTTCAAGGAACTAGTTTGACAGAGAATTAATACTTTCATAATTGAAAGAAATTAATTAAAAATATTCTCTATTATCTTCATCAATTCTTGTATATTCAAAGTTTTACAGTTAAGCGCCACTGAGCTTGATTGAGGGCTTCTGGCACTTTCTTTAGAGGGTCCGTTTCCTTTTCTATGGCCTTCATCATTATTTTCTAATTTCAACCCATTCATTTGTTGCCGTTATGATGATTGTTGATCTGCTTCATCAGCGCTTCTAAATTCATCTCAGCAGGGCAAGTTGGTTGGTTTTGTGGGCTTTGGATCTGTAACCCCTGCTTGCTTGAGCATAAGAAATATTTTCATTAAGGTTGTCTAATCTGGTCTCAGCCGCTTCCATGCTAGATTAACTTTGTTATGTATATGGCAAGTAACAGCTAACTTTTACAACTCTGACCCATAGAAACTGGTATGATAGAAAGTCATTGAATGAGTGTTTGCCTTTTTATTCATTATTTTTTTTTTTTAATTTTTACCCACCTGATGAATTTGTATCACTTCAAGTGTAGGAATTGGGTTGTAAAAGTTGGTTGTGTATCTCATGTTATTCTTTTATTAAAGAAAGTTAATTTTATATATGCATATAAAACTAAAAAGTTAACCTTTATTGTTTACATCAATTGGTTGAAACAATATGAAGTTTTTCAAAATTTTCTGTCACCATTCATTCTATAGCTACAGAGAACGTTAGTTGGAAGACTAACGGGTCAATAAGGGTGAAGCTGATGACCTTCTAAAACATCTAAACTAGTTAGTGACTGATTTTTGATAGTTGGTAAATTTAAGGGAATCTTAAAAGTAATCAGGGTTATATATATATATATATATATAACCTAAGCTATTGTGACTTAGTTTTTTTTTTTAATTTAATTTAATATATTCCTCGATAGTCATTCATTTTTTTAATCTAATATATATATAAAACAGATATCCTTAAAACAGATTGACTTCTTACCGAGATGTTTGAGATTTTGTAGTATTTGTTCCTAAGATACAACAGTTTCCAAGCTATTATCGAGCAGCTCGAAAGTCGTTTCTGACAAACTTAAACTATGTCAGAACTCTTATCACTTGGAAGCTCAAACATCTAAGAACTCTTCTTTGAACTTAAGAGAATGAAAAGAAATACTTATTGTTAGTGTAATTAAAATAAAGAGGGAGAAGGCTTTATATAGGCAACCAAGATGAGAGTTACAAGCCATAATGTTATGCCATTTAGTCCAGCCCTTACAAATGGTCCATTAAATACATCAATTAAACCAATAAACGATTCTGAATTAATTTCCATTAAACTCAATAAACATTTATAGTTCTAATTGGCTTCATGGGTGTACATTGAGTAATAATTTTTCAATCACCTATTCATTATTTTGAGCATATAAGTATACAATTATGAAGTTCTCGTGGAGGAAAATTCAAATCCACAACAAAGAATTCACTAACACGAAGGAGTCCTCAAAATTAAGTTTCAAAATAGCTAACCAATTGTATTAATAACACAAATTTTCCAACATTTGATGCGTTGACTTTATTCCAAACTTTCTCAAACAAGAATTTTGATCTTTTATGGATATTGTTAAGCGGTCTATTTTTAATAATATATGTCATTACAGCTCGTTAATATAAAAGTATGTATAATTATTCATTGAATGTATGTATATTCTTCCTTCAAAGCTAACATATATCAAGCGAGATTCTCCATCGCTCAAAATTAGTATTAATTTTAACAGGCATTCTAGCTAGAAGCATCATTATTTACTCGCATATTAGAATTTTTAGCTTTCACAAAAGTGGTCCACGAATAAAAACAAAAAGTTGAAGAAGCAAACAAGGTCGAAAAGAGGAAGCAATTGAACTGGTATAGTTCTGAAAAACAAAGATATACAGAGCTATAAAAATAATCGAAAAGAAAAGGATGAAAGAAAGACAGCTATGTTCATGTACAAAGCAATTTGGGAAATCAATTATTTAAATTTTGTGTTGATGTACTCTTCCTGCTTCCGAAATCCTATTTTGTTGACTCGACAAAGGGATACTTGCCTGTTGTCCAGAGCCACCGATTGTAATTTTTGTAGGATCTGGTCTCGTATTTCTTAGGCTTTCCTAGCTGTTATCTTGTTTGTAGAAGTCCTTTCGCTGCTCTTTCGATGTGTGCCCTGTAATTTTATAATCTTTAATTGTTGATACCCTCTTGCCTGACAACGCCCTTTTGTTGTTCATTTGACATCAATTGTCCCCCTTGTCCAAGGCTACTAAAATTTGCAAACATTGAAGAGCTGAGTCTTGTGTTTGATTGGTTTTCATTGTAATTTTCTTTCTTGGGAACACCCTTTCTCTGCTCGTCTGACATTGTTTGTGCAACGTTGTTCTTGTTTGTCCTTGGCGGGCTGGCGTCTGTATGTTTATGATCATTTTCTTTGAAGCTTCGTTGTCTGACAAACTTTTGCTCATCGCTGCTCTTCGTTGTCTTTGAACGTCCGTCGTCAGTATGATTTTTATATGTGCTCTCCTTTTGCTTCTCTTCGCGTAGATCAGTATCTTTTGGTGAAGCGTTGTGTACCAGTTGCGTTGGGCTCCTGATTCTATCATTCCTCGACTTGTCTGTAGGCTTTCCTTTGCTATTTTCTTGTAAGTTTTGCCATAAGTGACTTTGTTTAACGATTTCGTGGCCGCTAACAGCTTCCATAAACTTTCCATTTTTATTGATGTCTTCACCTCCAGGGTCTCGGTTGCCTTTTCCATGTTGGACTTCTCCCATGTACTGTGTAATATTGCTGCTCTCGTCCTTCACTCTCACGTTTGAGTTTACAGGTGGTCCACCGATTCTCTTGTTATCTTGTATGGCAGCTTCGTCCTCGGCCGAGGAAGAACTTCTCAAACCACAAATTGCTCGACAAAACCGTTCAAAGCAATTTGGCTTAGATTTGTTTCTTGTTTCTGTGCCATGGTTTGGCGTAGGTATACTTCTTGTTGCAGTGCCATTACTTGTGATATTACGCGGCGCTCCCATATCTTCAGAACTGGTTTGTGTTTCTGCATAAACTAAAAATCGCATCTGTGCCTAATTTATAACTTACATGTTCCGTTCTTTATGAAATTTAAGAAAACACGGAACCGAATAATTTTCCAGGAAAGTTTACGAGAAAGAATATTTTTTCTTGGAATTTTATTACTCCAAAAATATATTGAAACGACCCGTCCCGATAATCACTATTCATAGGATCCGGGCGCTCCTATAAAAGTAATTATCGAAACAATTCTT